>VCRD01001649.1:71194-83727 GCA_006783055.1 Trinorchestia longiramus | reverse complement strand
GGAGCAGCGTGGAGGCCTGTAGAAGTGGCAGGTAACACACCACTTCATGCGCACCGTGATGCCGTTGATGTCCACATTCTTGTAGAGAGGCGCTCTGAAGTCATCATCACGGTCCTCATCTGGCGACGCTGCACGCATACCACGTACACAATACTATGCTAGCATGGCCCTATGTTATGCTAACATGACAGTACTATGCTAGCATGGCCCTATGTTATGCTAACATGACAGTACTATGCTAGCATGGCCCTATGTTATGCTAACATGACAGTACTATGCTAGCATGGCCCTATGTTATGCTAACATGACAGTACTATGCTAGCATGGCCCTATGTTATGCTAACTTATACAATGTTATAGTAACATGACACAATGTTATGGTAACATCCATAGTCAATGGATACACTCAGAACACAGTCCCTGAATGTATGGTTGGCAATAAAAAATCCACCCCTCAACCAAGTACAAAAAACATGAACTATAAAAAGTAACAAACATGTAAACTACCTACTTAATATTGATTACTTTTATGGCAGAAATAAAGAAATTAGGAATACTTTTCTCAGCTTAAAAGCCTGTAAATTTTTACAAGCTTTTGGGCTTCATCTGCTCTTAGTTTGATTTGCACGTTGCTCCACACATAATCAAATGCTGGAAAAATTTGTTCAATGGAATCAGAACTTGCTGTCATGAGTGAAGCTTAGCCATGCATGTGCAGAACTGTGAGTCCAACTCTGTCTTTTGTTCCTTCCCTTGTTTTTGCTCAATTAGTTTCCACACTTTTTATGATGATGTGAAGAACATAACTGAACCTCTGAACATGGAGGGGAGAAAGATTACCAGTTTTCTTAACCTGAAATGCATGAAATGTGTGAGGTCTGAGTTTTTTTCATGGAAACATTCATCATCTGCATTTTCATCTCCCACATTCAAATTTTTTTGCTTCATACTGTTTTCTCCTTAATGTTGATAGCCTACTATAAACAAAAAATTACAATATATTTAAAATTTATAAAGAACCAAAACAAGTGCATGTAAATCTATACTAAATAAGAGCCGCGTTCGCCCGTCCCTCCGGCTGTCTTCCTGACTGTCTGTGTGTCACACTCTTCTAATCGATAGCTTTGATAGCAACAAGGATAAAGCTTAAAAAATACAAGGAATCGTTCTATTGCATTATCTTTCTGTGGCAATTCAATTCCCTTTCAATTGCACTATGGTATCCAGAATACACAATCTGTAATTTTACAAATAGAAATTTTCTTTGGATATTTTTCTGTTGAAATTCATCATGATGCTTTGATATTTTTAATTGATAATGCAAAAAGAAATGTTTTCAATTAGTTTGACCAGTAACCTGGCTATCACCTAGTATAAGGCTAAAGATTTTGAAAATTGATTTCGTGTCACTCTCTTAAAAAATATATTAGCACTGACGGTCTTAGTTTCAGTTCACTCGTAAATTAAAACACTCATTTTCGCTGTACAAGTGCTCTATAATAAGTCACTTTCAAAAAAATTAGAGCGATCCAGAGCATCATATACTTGAGTCCGTATCGTGGATACCGAGTTCGGCGGTATATTGCGGCTCAAAAATAATGTATTCCAAGTGTTTATTACTGTCACAATAAAAATAAAAAACCTTTGAAATAAGCTTAAGTATGGAAACTCCACTCAAACGAAAAAATGACTGAATCGAGAGCAAAAATAAGAGTGAGAGAAAGATTATCTCAAGAAAGATTTATAAATATTTTTTCTATCATTTTTGATGGTACGGGTACACTGGCAAAACTACCTTAATTATTTATCATAATATTATTAACTGTATATTAATGAGCATTGCACTAGTATAAATAGAAAATGGCAGTGAGGAAGATCACATTTCTGGAATTCAATGGTATTAACATGAGGAAGCACCTCATGCTTGCTCATGCAACAAATCTCATGCTTTTGCAACAAATTATTAATGGGCATTGCACTCGTAACAATAAAATATAGATATGCACTTTTCTGTGACTATACAATAGGTAATTCTCTTTTTCAGTTTTGTTACTGGCTTTATGTACTGCAAACCTTGAAATGCATTGCTATCTAAGCCCTAATCATAACATTATATAATACTCACTCATGTCAAAAACAATTGGTGCATAAAACTTTTGCAATTGGTAAACAAAAAGGTTGGTACAGAAGGAAACGAGTCTAAAAATTTATCTCATAAATTTTACTTTCAAAATTAGACATTATACTTTGAAAAACTTGTGAGAAATGAAAATAAAGAATCAAATTCCTAAATATTCCTAGAATGTTTTCCCAGCTGTGCACCAACTGTTTCTGAATGGAGGGAGTATATGCATAGGTTACATCAAAATCCAATAAAACTAAAATAATGCACAAAACCTGAAAAACTAAAACTAAAGAGCTTCAAAACATGAAATGCAAAAAAAAGGAGTTGATTGATTCAAAAAACCTCTCCCCTAACCTCAGGATTTCAACTTCCTGTTCCCCACACCCTGTAGCTAAGCCTATGGGGTTCTGCCTATGGATTATTTGGTACTGTACCATACAAATATTTTTTACTAACCCGAGTGGACAACCATCACTCCAGTGCTTCTCAAACACCCGTTGTAAAAGAGCTTGTATAACATACACCACAAAAACTTGTGTCTAGAGAGCTTTGTTGTGTGGCAAAAGTGTTGCATCATTCCAAGAGCATATGTACAGCAGTGTCTTGCACATAAAACAACGCATTGCACAAATCTATCACAGTCCTTATGGACATTAAATGCCTTCACACCTGAACCTGGTATGCAGAAAAAACTTTCATGCATAAAACTGGTCCTTAAAATGAAAAAGGAGAAAAGACATCTACAGCAGGGAACAGATGCAATCATGATGGGAACATTTAGAAATAAATATACATATACAAAGCTTACCTTTTGGAATGGCACCAGGGTCCATGAATGTGGCCAGAGAGAAGTTCATCACCACAAAGAGAGTAATGATGCCCTGGTATATTGGGATGGCCACACCCCATTGCTGGTAGAGGTGCAGGCACCTGAAACACCATGTCCATGATAAATATTTGCGTATGGACACAGCAATGTTAAGCCTAGAAAAGAAACCCTGTCTTTCAGTGACATTAACAGACACCTAAGGAGAATTTTTCTCAGTTTTGATGAATAAAACCATGACACACATGTAGAAAATATTCCTATAATATAAACATAAGACATAAATAGAAATCTGTTCATTTTATTTTACCAACTTTATACATTGACTGTGTTCCAAAATGTTTATTATATTCAAATCTGAAAGCTACTACACAGGTACATCACTTGATCAGTGAGAAATCCTGTTTGGGTTAATAAACATGTAACTTCTCAAATCCATCAATGTGTGTTTAGATGAAAAGTGCAACATTATAGTGAAGAGAAGTAATGTGATAATCACACAAAAATTAAACTTGAATAATTTATTTGTTTCAATAAAATAAAAAGAACAAATATTAATAAACTCTTGCAATAATTAATCTTGAAGATTGTTACAAAATTCCACATAACCAAATTATTTTACAAATACTAAGACCATTGTAGTACAAAATCCAATGAAAATTATGCTTTCCAGATAAAGTATTAATCTCAATCATCATAAATTTCTAGGTTTCCAGTAATTATGAACTTTCCCAGATCCTCAGTTCTATACAAGAACATTTTCTAGATTACTAACCCAATATTTTGATACTTTAATTAAATTCATGATGTAAATATTTTCTCCTTTATATAGATCATAAAAATTAATTCCAGTATTTCTAAGAGGTAAAGGTTTTTAAGACAACTTTAAATACAAAAGTTTACAAGAAACCAAATAGTATTCAGCATGGGACTTGGGTATCAATCCAAAAATAGGCCAAATGTCTCATTTTATATTGACATTCAATTCTTATTTTAATCTATTTCCAGTTTCTCCTGATAGCAGTCAGTCAGCAATCATTTAGTCCCCCAGGCCCAATAATGGGAGTTACCATGAATATTATATTATTTGTTATTAGACACATAAAATTCATAAATACCAAGAATCTTTTTTCATGTTCATCCAGAAAATTTGAGATATTAACTTTTTCTGGTTCTTTATACACTCTCAGAATAAGACATTTTTCTCACAGAACTCTGATCAAACTTAGTACAGCCACAGAGAAATATTTTCTAGTCCCTTCTTTACACACCATAAAAAGAAACTGAACAATAGTTGCATTAAAAAGGAATGTAACTTGAGCACTATAAAAAAATTTAAGCTGGTTTGTATTCATGGCAACACTTTCATAATTGAATTTTAAGTGTGAGGTTATTGAGGCAGAGCATCAATCATAAAGAAAATTATAAAAAAATTATGTAAAATACTGTACCTATATTTCATAAAAGCCATGGCATATGTTGAACAATAGAAAGCCATGGCATATGTTGAACAATAGAAAGCCATGGCATATGGTATACAACAACAAAACAATAGTAAGCCATGGCATATGTTGTATGACAACAAAACAATAGTAAGCCATGGCATATGTTGTATGACAACAAAAAATAGTAAGCCATGGCATATGTTGTATGACAACAAAACAATAGTAAGCCATGGCATATGTTGTATGACAACAAAACAATAGCAAGCCATGGCATATGTTGTATGACAACAAAAAATAGTAAGCCATGGCATATGTTGTATTACAAGACTTCAAATAAACAGCAAGGCACCACTTCCAAACACAGAAGAAATTCCTGGTTTCTTATAAAGTCTTGTAGCAAATGCTAATCAATGATCTCTCAGATGTCACAGAAATGCATGTCATTATTCTTTATATCTTATAAAGAAGCAAATTTTGAAGACTGCTGCTGTTTGCTTGAAGTGTAACTCTGCTCCTAGATTAGCAGTGCATGCAATTTCTGATGAGCCAGTTTGAGAAATTAACAAAATATACAATAAATAAACATGTCTGAGCATCAGTTTTCATGTTTATATAAACATTTCAACTTCTATAACTTCATGTCAGACTTTGATCATTTTCTTATAAAGTGTGGAATTCACAATGCTTATAAAACAGTTATGTGTTATGAATTAATTTAATACATAATGTCAATTTTAAACTCGATATTACATTCTAATATGACGACTTTTACTAATCATAGGACAGCTTCATCGAAAAATAAAAACTTTCACATTCAGAGAACACAATGAGAAATACACATAGATTGGATGATAGAATCATCAATGTTGGTTAAAAATATAAATAATAATCACTGATTTTCAAACGATACCACCAAGATTACTCAGGTTCGTGAAATGATTTGTATATGATCACAGAAAAAATGTCAACAATACGATACCATAAGTTAGAAAGCAATCACGATTTACTAACACAATTGTTGGCACATGAACTTACGGGTAAACAAAAAATAGAGCTGTACATAATAAAAGCAGAGTCCAAGCACACGTGGCTGGTATAAAACGTGTCCCTGGCTTGCAATTGGACATTTTATCCACAATTTACTCTCATATTCCGCCCCATTATACTGTCAAAACATGGCCGCTAAACATCTATAGAGCCACAAACTTAATAAACAAGTGCAATGCGGTCATGGTGAATAAGGGTTCTGATCTTTCTACTATATAAAATCTAAGACTGTAAGACAATGCGATAAAATTTCACTCCATTAATGTATATTAATACATTTTTAATGCTTTCCGTTTGTTATACTCTATACCATTTTGACAGTACAAACAAAATTAAATGAAAATTTCAAATATATACATGTGATGACATCAATCGTGCCTGTTCAGACAGAAACAATCTGTATTTCCAATCAAGTACACAGTACATAGACATTTAGTACATTGGTTTTTCAAATTCTTAAGGTTAATATGTTAATAAGGGATGATACAACCCTTTAAAAGTGGAAGTTGATTATCAAACGGTAGCATAGATACCGCAATTATCTCTGTGTTTAATGATGAAGGGTGTGACACACATAGATATATAGATAGATACAACCGTATTAACATATGGATGAAATAAATACGTCAGAATTATTATTAAGATGATAAATAGCGTAGCAAACTGATTTAAAGACCTATGCCCAATTGCAAAATGGAGACACCGCTGCTGAAAGGAACGCAAGGTTCCATGAAGGTCCGAAGAAGGGAATTCCTTTTACAGGGATTCCTCTCGCTAATTCTTTCATGAAGAATTCGCAGCGATGAGAAACAAGGTTGAGGTAGTTAGCGAAAATTCGACTCATTCAGGAAATAAGTCTCCAGACGAGGAGGCCGACGTTAAAGAGGGAAAAAAATTTGATTCCGGCGAATCATCTAAAGATGCGAGCTATGAACAAAAGAAACAGTATTGCGACTCTGTTGAAATTGAAGGAAGCCGTAGAACACAATGGTTTGACAATTCTTGGAGGCACGAAAACAATTAATATTCCAACGAAGAAACTGCATTTGTTAACGAAGGGGATGACGAAAATGAACAAGAAGGTGACTTCTCTGACAGTGGAGAAGAATCAAGAAGTGATGAAGAAGAAAATTTCTCCAACCAATGAAACGCAGAATATTGCAACGAAGGTAATCAATCAATATTCGAAACGTATGACGAAACTGAACTAGAAGGTGACTTAGCTGACAATGAAGAAGACTCAAGAAGTGAAGAAGAAGAAGAAAATTCATCCAATCAAGGAAACGCAGAATATTGCAACGAAGGTAATCAATCACTTTACGAAACGGATGACGAAGCTGAACAGGATCGCGGCTCCATTGAAAAACAAGGTAGCTACAGTACATACGATGAATAAAACGTAGTCGGCGAGACGAACAGAAAAGATGTCAGCGAAGAAGACAGTCAAGAGAACGCTAATTGTTTGTGGACTGAAGACAATAACAGACAAATTCCGCCAAAACAAAATATGCATTCTCAATCAGACAGCTTCTCATTTAGTAATAGAAATGTGGGCTTTAATGAGTTGTTCGAACAACGTCGTCAGTGTACTGCTTTGATGGCAGAGCAGACAGCGCACCATGAATCTGTCCATGATAAGCTTGAAGCTTACCTCAAAAGAACAAAATCTAACCTATATTCTCAGGATAAAGTCTTCTCTGTTAGAAGAACTAACAATTCTTTGCCTGAAAATATATTTCAACGCGGACACGAGCGACACGTTGCTCTCCTTAAAGAGGTGCGAGCAATAAATTCCCACTGCAGCTTGGTATTTTACCACCACAAGAAAGAGTTTGGGAATTGGATTGGGAGCCCGGATTATTCTTTCTTGGTAAAGTGTCGTGAGCCATCTTGTCAGCTCAAGAAGAAAGTGGTGTATTTCGAAGGTAAAGAAAACAATGAAGGATACGAAACTGTATTCCTACTGGTCAAAAACGAGGCGAACAAGACTCACAAACAACCTTCTAACGAGGAAAGAAGAATAATAGGAGAAAAAGTTGTCAAATACGGACTGAGCAACGTTTATTACCAGCAAATCCTGGAAAACTCACAAACTGGAGAAATTAAAAGTGGAAAATTACTATCCCTGGATACCTTAAAGAAACTGGGAGCAAACGTTAGGAATGCAGACCATTTTAGCACTAATGAGGAAACTAACCTAAGGATTACGATCACAGCGATACAAAATTCTGACGCAGAGAATAAAATCGTCCCCGGTTTCATACAGGATCATAGTGAAGTAACGGGCAAACTAATAATGCAATCAGAAGGCAAGATTCGAGAGCTCGCCAGATGCAAGGATGTTACACTGCACTTAGATTGCACAGGGAGTATCATCAGTGGCAAAGACAATAGTAAATACTTGTACCATGCTCTTGTGTATCAACGAGTGAGTGGCGCTCCACCGCTAATTGCAATTTCGATGTTAACTAAAAGGAACTCCACAGATACCATTGAGAGCATGTTAGCTACTCTCATAGTAAATTACAGGAAAGTAGTAGGTCAAGCTCTTGCTCCAAAATGCATAGTAGCCGACCATAGTTTCCCTAATTTGAATGCCATTCTGGCTGCATTCCAGTTAGGGGATTTAACATCGCACCTGGATAGGGTGTGGGCTCTACCAGAAGAAGAAGATCCTCATTTCCCTCTTATAAAGCTGTGTAAAGCTCATTTCATGAAGAATATTGCAGTCAATGTAGAAGCAAAATTCCCAAAATTGAAGCCTGAACAACGTCGATTAATCATGACCTACTTTGCTGCTATGATTGAAATCCAAGGCAAAAACGAGCTACATGCGACGTTTCGAGACCTTGCGAAGCTCATTCAAAGCCCTTGGATTGAAGAGGACATCGAAACTCTTATTGAGCATTATAAAAACAGCGAAATCCCTGCGCTGAACCTTAACTTTGTTGAGCCAACGCATGCGTTAGTCGTGGAAGATGTAGGTAGATACCGGGATAAATGTGCTGTCGGAAAGATATTTGCAGCTGTTGCTGAAGAAGTGAAGAAAGATAAATATTTGCAAGGAACTGAGGAAAATCAATATTATTCACTTGAATTCATGGAGTACGTTCTAACATAGTGCATGTCTTTTACGTCCCTTTGGTGTGGAATTCAGAGTGACACGAAGACCAATGGTTTGGTGTAAGGCTGGCAAAAAATTGTCAAGTCAGATATTCTCAAAAAAAAAGAATTACACCTTCAGCTTTTGTTACAACAATGTATAAGCAAACCGAGGCCAGAACCATAGAATCGGCTCATAACTGTAAAATTGTAAAAAATAAGTCCACAAGCAAAATAGGTGAAGATCAGTTCGTCGAACGGTGGTGTAGGCATAAGCTACGCTCTGACTTATCGTACGGTGCAAAAATTAGAAAGAACTTGGCCACCGCAAAAGAAGAGGACACAGAAGAAAAAGAAATGCAAAACAAAAGTCACGTAGCCGATGTATTAAAGCTTAAAAAAAGTAGAGTGAACACCATCTCATGGTCTCCCCCACAGAAGGCACAAAATGAGCGAGAAATGACCGAAATGGGAAAAACAAAACAGCAAAACTATAATCAATATTGGAGACTTTAAATTCTGATATCAACGCAGCAGGAAAGGAAAAAGTTTGGGTTCATTCTTCGGATTTTAAATTGTTTATGAGAAGCAGATCAATCATTCTCGAAACGAGTCAGTGGTTTTCTAGTGATGAAATCGATGCATTTATGACGCTTTTCGAAAATAAATATTCTATTTTCACAACACACTCAGTACTCGCCGTACATAATCCTCAATTATTAAACACCGTTCACCAACCATCTATTCAAATCACCGACACCCATTATTCTTAGTGCAGCATAACAGTCAAAAAGAATGGCTCAAATGCCATGGGTAAAGGTGGATTGCATTGGGCAGTAGTAACGAATGTATGCCAAGAATATGTCGTAGAAGGGGATATAGTTGTTAATTATATGTGTTCCATGAACCTTGAACCGAGTAACGATGTGCAAGAGTACTTAAGAAAGATTTATCGGCCAATACAATTCGTTCAAAAAATACGGTTAAATTGCTCTTCCGTACAGCATCAAGACGACGGTTCTAGTTGCGGAGCCTATGCACTGGCATTTCCTACATCCATTGCAGAAGGAGATGACCCTTGGCTCTTAAGATCTGACACAAATCAGATTCGGCGGCATATCGCTAAGTGCCTCGAAGCGCACGAAGTGGGCCGATTTCCGGTAATCACTGAAAAAGACGACCCACGCATGGGCGGGACGCGCAGAGGGGTTAACAAAAGCAGATTGAGTTCAACAAACATCATTCCCTGAGAAAAAAGAGAAGAGTTGACAGTGGTGGTGGAACTGGAAGAAATGGTCACTTCACTTCTGCAGAAAGAAATGGGCCAGCAAAATCATTCCCAGGAATCACCATGCATGTAGTCAATGATAGACATGGAGAAGAAATGAAGTAAGTTTCTCAGTGAAACACTTTCTCATATATCTTGAAACACTATCTCGTTGATTTTAGGAGGTTTTAATTTAAACACTGCACATGTCCAGATTATTAGCTTTAGTTTGATATGTAAATGAAGTTTGTGGGATGAATAGCTGAGAAATATTTCTTGGGACCGGAAGGTATAAATATCGTTGGTGGACTCGAAAACGAGTGTCAAGAATTGGCATACCCCATGCCAGCAAGGTTGATTGTAGGAGGTTTTAATTTATTCACTGCACATGTCCAGATTATTAGCTTTAATTTGATATGTAAATGAAGTTTGTGGGATGAACAGATGAAAAATAATTCTTGGGACCGGAAGGTAAAAATATCGTTAGTGGACTCGAAAACGAGTGTCAAGGAACGGCGTCCCCCAAGTGCGGGTGGTTTATCAAGGGGATTAATTTATAGCCATGTAGTGAGAGTAGGTAATTAGCTTTAATTTGAGACCAAAATGAAGGTTCTACGATGCATAGAACGAAATTAATTAACGAAACTGTTCGTTTCCAGATTTTTTCTGGAGATCTCAAGAATTTTAAGTTCGGATCGAGGTCGGTGTCGAGATTTTCTCCCCGGTATTTCTGAAGACGTTCATATTTACAACACGAAGCGATCACTTTTTTCTTTTCGATTCTATTGAGGAATGCCTAAATCTATGTTATTCAGTAGTTTAAATCCAAAACTTAGCCCGTAGATAAAACGAATAACATAACTTCCGAAAATAGATTTTTAATGGTTATGAAATAAAATTTTATTAAAAATTCCAAACCCTAGATTCAAAGATTGTTTCGATTATCAGGGTGAATAGCGTGAGAAAGAAAAAACTTTATTTTCACTTATGTATACAGTAAAGATACATAAGATCATCAATTCACAATGCAAACATCTTAAGAGTAGTGATGATATTCCAAGTACTACTACTTGAAGTAGAGGCTCGTAGACGTACATGGAGGGGGATTGAGGAAAATGCAAGGCTATGTTTGCAGTATAACAAAGGACTAGAGGAAACAGTTGAACATCTATTCTTAGAATGTAGTAAATATGAACATGAGCAAGAGAGCCTCATGGATGCGGTCCATGAGCAGTATGGAGAGAACCAGTGGAATGCCAGGTGTGTTGAAGAGGACTCTGGTATGAGATATCTTGTAGGGCTGGATGAGGAATGTAACCAGACTGTTGTGGATGCAATGAAAAATTTCTTAGTGCATACATGGAATACACGACATTGATGTCGAATAGTCAGTTTCCTTGACTAAAATGTGACTACCTGTTAAGCATGTGAGGCTGTTTATAACTAACTGGATCTCCCAGTGATGCCCTTACTTGGCTAGTTCATTTGCATTGAATGACCCAGGGTGGCCCTAGAGAAATTAATTAAGACGACCCTGGCTCGCAGGAGAAACACTCTGGGATGCCACCCTGTTGTATGTGTGTGTATTAGAATAAATTAAAGACCGTTACAAAGGCCCCAGCCAAAGGCTGGCCCTCAAATCTAAGTCTAAGTCTAAGACCAGATTTGAACCTGGATCTTCTGCATTGCAAGTAGGAATGCACACCACTTGACCCGTGTGGGGTAAAAAATGATACCGATGACGCTGAAAAGTGTTACTCCTGTACATAACACACTGTTTAGCATGAACTGTTATGTAAAATCGTAAGACGGATGTTCTTTTACTATTTACCCCAGTAGTGATCTATACATATTGCTTGTCTGTAGCATCATATACGTACTCCCTTAAATGTCATGAATTTACCAGGATTAAAATAACCTTTATTTTTACCAATAAGAACAAGACTTAACTTCAAGTAATTTTTACTAACTCCTAACAATTAAAACATGTATAGTAAGTGCACATTATTGTAACAATTTTATATTAAGCAAAAATAGCCCTCGAGTATTTCAATTGAAGCTTTTTTGTTGCTACATTTTCATACATTGTTGAAGTTGATTTCTCCCAGCTCGAGAGCCTTACTCACAAACTTTAACATGTGACGTGTCGTATAGAATTCCGTGGCCTTCCGGAAGGAGTCATCCGTCCCTGCTCATAATTCACTACTAACTACTCACAATTAACAACTCACTGCAAACTGCTCACTTCAAATTAGAACTACAATCACTGCAGTATAGAACACACTGTATGTGATATGCCAATATCTACTCCCTGCAAGTGATAGGCTAGTTGTATTTCACACCCTCACTGTAAATATAAGTTCACTGCCTACATACTACTTATTGCACACGACATCCTGCATTCAAACTAACTACTCGCTGTACTTGTGGAGTACACCAATTGCCGTCACTGAAGTTCTGGGCTTGGCCTGTCCAGGACTGTGTCATCCTTACCTCTTGAAAGCTTCAGACTGGCTCAACGCTGCTCAAGATCATGTAAATCATTTAACGTGCCACCTTACTGAAATAAAGCTAAGTCAAATTCAGGAGTCCTCTCATTTTCCTCATTCAGGTCACACGGGCAAAGAAATATTAAACCAGAAAAAAATATGACTGTAAAATTTTAGTAGCTGAAAATCCCACCAGCACCTATCATACCCCATTACCATAGCCATACCCATA
>VCRD01001649.1:53271-67872 GCA_006783055.1 Trinorchestia longiramus | reverse complement strand
AACGAGTGTCAAAAATTGGCGTACCCATGCAAGCAAGGTTGATTGTAGGAGGTTTTAATTTATACAGTGCACATGTCCAGATTATTATCTTTAATTTGATATGTAAATGAAGTTTGTGGGATGAATAGATGAAAAATAATTCTTGGGACCGGAAGGTAAAAATATCGTTAGTGGACTCGAAAACGGGTGTCAAGGAACGGCGTCCCCCCAAGTGCGGATGGTTAATCAAGGGGAGTTAATTTGTAGCCATGCAGTGAGAGTAGGTAATTAGCTTTAATTTAAGACCAAAATGAAGGTTCTACGATGCATAGAACGAAATTAATTAACGAAACTGTTTGTTTCCAGACTTTTTCTGGAGATCTCAAGAATTTTAAGTTCGGGTCGAGTTCGTTGTTGAGGTCGGTGTCAAGATTTTCCCTCCGGTATTCCTGAAGACGTTCATATTTACAACACGAAGCGATCACTTTTTTCTTTTCGATTCTATTGAGGAATGCCTAAATCTATGTTATTCAGTAGTTTAAATCCAAAACTTAGCCCGTAGATAAAACGAATAACATAACTTCCGAAAATAGATTTTTAATGGTTATGAAATAAAATTTTATTAAAAATTCCAAACCCTAGATTCAAAGATTGTTTCAATTATCAGGGTGAATAGCGTGAGAAAGAAAAAACTTTATTTCCAATTATGTATACAGTAGAGATACATAAGATCATCAATTCACAATGCAAACATCTTAAGAGTAGTGATGATATTCCAAGTACTACTACTTGAAGTAGAGGCTCGTAGACGTACATGGAGGGGGATTGAGGAGAATGCAAAGCTATGTTTGCAGTGTAACAAAGGACTAGAGGAAACAGTTGAACATCTATTTTTAAAATGTAGTAAACATGAACATGAGCGAGAGAGCCTCATGGATGTGGTGCATGAGCAGTATGGAGAGAACCAGTGAAATGCCAGGTGTGTTGAAGAGGACTCTGGTATGAGATATCTTGTAGGGCTGGATGAGGAATGTAACAAGACTGTTGTGGATGCAATGAAAAATTTCTTAGTGCATACATGGAATACGCGACATTGATGTCGAATAGTCAGTTTCCTTGACTAAAATGTGACTACCTGTTAAGCATGTGAGGCTGTTTATAACAAACTGGATCTCCCAGTGATGCCCTTACTTGGCTGGTTCATTTGCATTGAATGACCCAGGGTGGCCCTAGAGAAATTAATTAAGACGACCCTGGCTCGCAGGAGAAATACTCTGGGATGCCACCCTGTTGTATGTGTGTGTATTAGAACAAATTAAAGACCGTTACAAAGGCCCCAGCCAAAGGCTGGCCCTCAAATCTAAGTCCAAGTCTAAGACCAGATTTGAACCTGGATCTTCTGCATTGCAAGTAGGAATGCACACCAGTTGACCCGTGTGGGGTAAAAAATGATACCGATTACGCTGAAAAGTGTTACTCCTGTACATAACACACTGTTTAGCATGAATTGTTATGTAATATCGTAAGACGGATGTTCTTTTACTATTTATCCCAGAAGTGATCAATACATATTGCTTGTCTGTAGCATCATAAACGTACTCCCTTAAATGTCATGAATTTACAAGGATTGAAATAACCTTTATTTTTACCACTAAGAACAAGACTTAACTTCAAGTAATTTTTACTAACTCCTAACAATTAAAACATGTATATTAAGTGCACATTATTGTAACAATTTTATATTAAGCAAAAATAGCCCTCGAGTATTTCAATTGAAGCTTTTCTGTGGCTACATTTTCATGGATTGTTGAAGTTGATTTCTCCCAGCTCGAGAGCCTTACTCACAAACTTTAACATGTGACGTGTGATATAGAATTCCGTGGCCTTCCGGAAGGAGTCATCCGCCCCTGCTCATAATTCACTACTAACTACTCACAATTAACAACTCACTGCAAACTGCTCACTTCAAATTAGAACTACCATCACTGCAGTATAGAACACACTGTATGTGATATGCCAATATCTACTCCCTGCAAGTGGTAGGCTAGTTGTATTTCACACCCTCACTCTCAATATAAATTCATTGCCTACATACTACTTATTGCACAAGACATCCTGCATTCAAACTAACTACTCGCTGTACTTGTGGAGTACACCAATTAATTATTGCCGTCACTGAAGTTCTAGGTTTGGCCTGTCCTGGACTGTGTCATCCTTACCTCTTGAAAGCTTCAGACTGGCTCAACGCTGCTCGAGATCATCTAAATCATTTAACGTGCCACCTTACTGAAATAAAGCTAAGTCAAATTCAGGAGTCCTCTCATTTTTCTCATTCAGGTCACACGGGCAAAGAAATATTAAACCAGAAAAGAATATGACTGTAAAGTTTTAGTAGCTGAAAATTCCACCAGCACCTATCATACCCCATTACCATAGCCATACCCATAATTTTACATGTCTATCCCTCTACACGAATTAACCCCTTAACGATCCCAGATAATATGATGGTTCTGGCCATATGTTTTCTGAGTGGCACGTGTGGGTCTCAGACCGTGAAAGGGTTAAGAAGAGGTTTCTGTGTGAGTTAAGGAGCTAAGGAAATGTCTCCGTGAGAGTTAAGGAGAGGGTCTCATATCACGTTCTTTCCGGTTAATCAAAATTTGACGTTCAAATAATGCGTTTAGTGGTACATATATGTACCAACACTTAGTCAATGTGTTTTCTCTTTAACTTGGGTCCTGAGTTGAGCAAACGTGTTGATATATATGCGTGTGTTGCTATACATATACATATAAATGTGTTAATTTAAAATATCTCAATACATATATCATTTGCTATAGTAACAAGATTTTTGCATATACATACGTGTGGAAAACTATCGAAGTTATCTGGTTTTGAGTACTGAAGCTCAGCCTGAGGTGATGTATCGAAACATATTTTCAAAAAGAAAAAATGTTCGAAGCAGCAGCCAAGATCGTTTCTACAGGAAATTCAAAGAAATATGATTATGCAGCCTTATTGCATACAAGGATTAAATAGACTACCATCAATCAGAACTGTGGGATTTATTTTCAATCGATATAACTAAGAGCCTGACACCATGTAGCTCTTCACTGTAATTCATGCCTATTTTTAACTCATATGAGGATCATCTACTATGCATAGAATGCCTACCACTAGAAGATTTTATGATAAGATATCTCTAAAAGCCAATGCTGTTACATTTCTTTTGTACAAATTTTATTGGAAATATACGTTTTTTTTAGATATGAACGTGCATTCATTGGAAATAGTGTGACTGCTTCTGGGCGGTACACATGCATGGTATGAGCGGGAGACCTAAACTCTTTCCAAAGAAAACGAAGGAAAGAATCTTTATTCTAATCAGATATACATAGCATATACATAGGTTTTTCAATTCTTAGTGTTAACATCCTAAAACTTGTGATCTTGCTTCCAGCAACTGTTCCCGTCTTTCTTGTGTTGTGATGTGTTCTTATAGGAACACTTCGCGACGGTTTGGATGCTTGAGGAAATAGTCAGTTAAAGCCAGTCAGTCCGTCAGTCTTCCTGATCCCCTGCATCCCAAGGAGAAGAAAATTAGAATGTTGTGTGTTTGAATGTTGAGACTCAAACCAGGGATATGACAACCACTCGACTGCAGTGGAAGCAAACTTGGACTCCAAGGAGTAAAAAAACCAAGGACGTCAAAGAACATGTTACTGTTACAGATTTAGAACTGTAGTCTACTGTTTCATTTCAATCCTTTTTTTGTAGTTCAATTTTTCTATGCTCATTATTAGTTTCCTTTTATGCGAACTAACATTTTCGAATTTTAGCATTTTCTGTACGCCTAGAAGATTTGTTCAGAAAGTAAAGTAATTTGCAGTTTTCTCATTGGCAGTTTTATTCAATATGACCGTAAGCCTGGCGCTTTTTAATTATTTGAAGTTTTTTATATCATATACGTAGAAGCATAATATCAGAGCATTCAAATTTTGATGACGATCTTAAAAATACGTATGATGTATTTGGGATCGAAGTTTATTAACGTTAAATGTATATTTTTTTCGCTTTAAGAAATCTAATGAAAAGTGTCTGCCTCGGTTACGCAAATTTCCTATGCCACACGTAGACTAGCAATATCTCACTGCCAAGATAACCAAGTAATCAACCCACCGACCAGTGACGTCTGCTATATTAAGTAACGGCCAATCATGTGATGTCAACAACAAAAAATGGCAGGTTTACCCCTATTTAGGTTTGTTAATAATTTAATAGAATACGTAAAATACTAAGGCGAATTTCATTAATTGGAAAAATGTAAAGTCAATTTAAGAGTTCAACTGTAAAATTAACTTCTACATTCTTCGTTTTTTTTAACTTCTACAATTTTAATAGAAATGCTCAGGCAGTAATAAGTGTGAAATTGTGTGTATTAATCAAACAACAATATTGAGTTATTTCGCAACATTTTCTTACACATTCCGTCCGCAGCGAGTGCAGGAAAAAGAGAGATTTACTCTGGACCCAAACATCACGCGAGGTTTGCCGTAACATCGGGTCTTGAACTCATGATTCCACATCAAAAAGCTTATAATAATCAATCAAGCTTTCATTTACTGAATCCTTATCTTTTAACAATCTATTTAAATAGCAGATTATTTGTAAGTTGGTTGCTAATTGATAACACAAGGTGCCACGATAATTAACATAAGTTTCACCTTCATTTTGAGGTGGGAAAGTTGCATGAACTTGGACCATTCCTCGAGAGTGAGATGTTAGCACTTATGGCGAGCCCGGTTAGCATATTAATATAGAGTGGAATGGATAAGTTACCACATTATAGAACTAAACGCACGTACCTCGCACTATTGATAGGACTAGCAACACTTTTCATGCATGAAATAACGCCTAACAACAATTTGCAGATGCTTGAAAGAAGCTCAAGAAGCAAGCCATCGTTCCAAACATCCTGGAGGAAACGTGCTGTAGTACCAGAGCTGGAGTCAATGTACTTATATTATTATTCGAAGCATGAGGGAGAAAGGCTTTTAGTTTTATCAGAAAGTTCTATGAAAGTCTAGTCAGCTCTAGAACCCAAAAAAAATGCTGAAGCGGCACCACTGCTGCCGGCTGGAGCAAACAGGGCTCTGCTTACTGTTCTGTGGTTAGTTCAGTTTCAAGACTTAGCTAAGCAGGTCTCATTTCTGAAGCAAAGAATTGCCGGTGTTACTGAAATCTGCGTAAATCAGTGAAAGTGATGACTCACTATTGCTGTGTAAGGAAAGCAGAGTTTCTTTATCATTTGAGAGTGTCAAGGTCCTTGTGATCGCATGGGCGAGAAGTTATCAAGGCGACGCTTTTGTGCGGTCGAGCGCTTTCAATCGTGTAATTCGTGATAACAAACATCTGCTAGCAAAGTACGATCATCGATAAGTTGGAACTGGACATATCCTCTTCAATGGAGGTTCAGTGGAAATTTCCATAGGAGAAGTTGCGACGAGTAAGGCTTATCCTAAAGCCAGCCTAATTTACTTGCCAGTTTTCCATTGGGTCGTGGGGACTTTTAACGATCTACTCATTTGTGTCTTCAGTGATGTAAGTTTATGAAGACTTCTTACGCATAATTGATTCAATGCGTTTCTTTAAATACTGAAGTTTGAGAGAACACGAACGTTTGTTTGCGGTCATTCCAAATCTCACTCGATGTACTTGAGTTAATAATGAAAGTGGGGAATAAGAAACGTGTAAAATTATAATAATTCATGATTTCCTATTCAAGTGTTTCCCAAGTATGCAAATGAAAATGCGAATATTTAATCTCATTCATAGATAAATTATGATTTTGACTCGGTGTTAAGATAAGAGTATTATCAAAACGGTAGGTGTTAAGATACACCTACCATTTTGGAAAGTATATTGTCATGGTACTCGTTGAATGTAATTATTAATTATCAAAACAAAAAATTCTCCACCTGACCTCCTCACTTACCTTTTGAATGAACACTATCATACTTTATTACTTATGAGATAGAATAATTTCTTTTGCATGCACCATCCGCACCTCCTTGATCAAAACATTATTGCAATTATATTGCAACTTACTGTGCGTTGGCCATTAAAATTGTTGATGATTATAATTCTAACTGTCTGGCTCACCTTGGTATGTTCAAACTTTGTTAAAATATCAAATACTGAAGCTCTATATGTACCCTGACGTGGATCATCACTTGGTTTACAGGCGGCATTATGGGGCAAGTTGGTGCAGTAATGTGGTGTTCACAAGACCAGTAGTATACGTGACATTCATTTGATAACAGAGATTGCTGTTACTCTTGTCTCTAATACCATCTTCTGATACATGCCTCGTATCTGAAGCCTACCAGCTGTGTGTGGCTTGGGGGTCGTGTTAAAACAAAGTGTCGGGAAAATGCCAATTGATGTATCACATGTATGTAGCTGCATATTTTCTACGTCAAAACGATATTATTTTGAGTCATCTTGTGATGTATATTGTGTGCATAATTCAAATTTTCTATTGACTTGTACTCGCGTGCACACTGACGTTGAATTTTAAACTTGACGACTTCGTACTTTTAGTTAATTATTTAAACGAAACCTGCGAACGTTATAGTGCATGAATTTATTTTATACATTTTTCTGTTCTCCGTACATCGTAACAACGGCGTCTTAGAATACTATGGAAGAAAGTATTAAGTCCGTGGGGTATTTAAACACACATTCTTTGAAATTATGTGCATTTAGAATTATAAATTAGAATTCTTAGAATTATGTTCCCGGACTATATCGGCACGTCATGATTGATTACAACAATCGTTTGTGTTGATATCTTAACATCAAATAATAACTATTAAAAAGTAATAAATCAATTAATAAGAACTATGGGTACGGCTTCGATCATGTTTTTATGGATTTTTTTACGAACAGCTGATTTTCGAGGAATATGTAAGTGAAACCGTATTCAAATAATGTCTTGATCAAGAAATTACCTCCTTTATTCTTTTTTATTCATGTACATCATTGTAGATTCTATAAATAAGAAGTATATGTATTAGGTCTCGAATATAGGCTTGACATGAGGTACAGAGGCAAGTAACAGTTCAGAAACTGTGATGTCCAGTCACCATTACGATCTACGACGGATATGGATTTCTACCTCAGCATTTCATGTTTTTGCTAGTTTTTACAAATTCTTAAGCACCTCTGTGACAAATGCGTATATAGACGTCATCAGAAGTTCACATCAGGGCTTTGGTCAATGGACGTTCACTGTGATAACATGGAGATGATGTATGCAGGAATAAGTGGCTGGGAATAAGAAGTGGGAATGCATTTCTCGTTATTTGACTGACGTGTGAGACCAAAAATACATCTTTCTTTTGTTATTTTGTGGAGGAGATAAGGCTGGGTGAGTGAGGAGAGATCAAGAGCGAGATAGAGGCAGTTGTGTACACACTCGAGATGTGTCATCAGAGCGCCATGTGATGTACCGTACAGCAACTCTCAGGCGCAATAACATTAAATCTGTCCAGCACTTCTATCTGCATGTTGTTCATGTGCAAGTCTTGGTGAGTTTTGAGATTCAACACAGCTTAGAATGCGAATTGAAATGATCCATGAAATTAAAAGAGAATTTAACTTTCAGTGAAATTAGAGAGTACTACGATGAGCTTTTGTATACACGAGTACACAAGATAGGCAGCCTCAATGTTTTTCAATATATTGTTCTAGAAGTCCCACAGTGATGATTTAAATTTTACTTGGATATAGGCAACACTAATATGCGTGAATCAGTGATTTTTTTATTATTCTACGCATTTGTAAACTAATAACAACCGTATTTGTGAAACATCTTTTTTGTGTGACAAAATGTTACGTACTTTAAATGTAGACTAAGAAATAGGAAATTTACGCTTGTCAAGATTTGAAGTGAGGGGTAAATGTCAGAAAGAAAAACTGTTATAAATCAAAACAAAGCTGCTATCTAATGAGAACTGTTACCATGGTGATTTTGTATTACATCACAAACAAGTCTCGTTCATAGAATTGGTTAAAGAATGAGTCAATGGTACAGAAATGTTGTTTGCTATCTTGATATATTTAATCTACTGTTCAGAAACACGAAGTCCTCTATTGATCATACAGAATAAAATATTCAGTTAAGTTTAATCTGTGAAACATGCAAGTCAGTTCAACAAGAAATGTTTTCCAAATCTCATTTTTATCAGGCACTCTTGGGTCTTGTCGATGGAGCACCGTCATGCTTGAGTGGCAGCGGCATTTCGAAGATAGAGCTTCTTATTTATACCATGGCTGTAAATTATTTTCAGAAACTCGATGCTGCCATCTGCTATCATTTTTCCTGGTTATGGAAAACTCTTTCTCGTTTAGTACCAATAAATATATGGCCACTGCCTCCTCATCAGCGTCTCCGCTTGAATGGGGCGAGGTCATTTTCTTCTCCAAATATTTGCTTGCCTCACCAAGTGGAGCTCACGTGAAAAGAGCTTTTGAAAGTTATTAATAAACAAGGGTCGACAATTCGATATTAAGTATTGTCCTCTATCTTGGAGGATTCCTCACTTTGACGTGTTTACTTGAGCTAAAGCTAGGAAATATATTTGCTACTGGCTACATTATTTATTGTTAATTCGAAATGCCCTAATCGACGTTTGCTTTGCCACAAGCCTTTTCTTAGCTTTATTAGACATCCGTTTTTGCCTCGTTAGATTTTATAGGGACATTATTTCTACCAGTTAACTAACGCAGTTGATATGCTTACTGTATTTCCAAGTATACTAGAATAGAATAGAATGAGACTATAGGAACGAACCTTCTGGCCCATTCTTGGGTCGGATAATTACTTCGATAATTATTCGTTGTTTTACCCAAGTCCCATGCCGTATTTCTAGCTGCGTCAACCATGTCGGCAGCGGGATTCGAACCCGGGTCTTTCCGCTCGCAAGCAGATTCGCTCACCAGTCGACCAAGCTGGTGATATGGTACTATACTATAGGTTATGGTTTGTTTAAAAATGAGCGGAAAAGTTTAAAATAAAACGGCTAATCATAAAAATATTTTTGATATTGAAGCAAACTTTTTCTTAAAGTGAAGTATGCTAAATATTATTTTGCTATATAAGATGACAGCTGTGCATATCAAGATCAAACAAAACGTTGAAAGAATTTCAGAAGGAGGCAATTAAATTCTGAGATGAATTTCCTGATCCAAAACTTTCGAATTAAATCCACGTCGTTATGACATTGCCTCAGTAAAAACTGCTGACATTTCTACTTGTGACAAGAAAAGTCCAGCGAAAAAAAGGAGAAACTGCACCTGCAGAGGATGTCTCGATGGCAGAAGACGTGGATGTGTGATGATCGCTGGTCATTGGAGGAAAGTTTACATCTCAACTTGAGTTCTGAGTTACTGTGTCCGAAGTGTCGAACCTACGACTTTCATTACTTCTCAGCCATGAAGTAACAATCTCTAAATTCGTCTAGTACCCCCCGACATTTTCTCCTCCGAGGTCAGCAGTGTAACCAATCTTAAGAATTTTTATTCGCAGGAAGAAGTTCATAGTTCCTCGCTCCGGCCTCCTTTACTGTCCATACTAAAGAGCATGAACAACTATGTGCAGTTAACAGCTTCCTTTTCTTTGTGCTTTTCAGAACTCCAACTTTCGGACTACTATTAAGAAGACAAACACATTTTTCTCAAACGATTTAATAAATGAATTTGTTTGTACAAAACTGAAGTATTTGTGCATAAAAACATTTTGAAAAAAAAATATCTACTTAGTATTAATTTCATCGTTGTGTGTGTGTTTGTATTAAGTATTCAGTATTCACACACTGAATTTATTTAGCGTTCAGTTTTGTGTACAGGTAATCGATGCAAACACTACTATAAGGGGGGAGAAGCAGTGATGAAGGAATACCTGTACCAACTTTCCGTCAGTTCTATTTATAATCTTAGGCAAATGGTAATTCTTGGTGATCAAAATACTTAATTCATTGTTATCCTTTAGGAATAATCAATGTATTTCAGAGACATGCTTAACTATCGTTTGTAAGGAATGCTCATGGACTAGATTATTGATGAAGATGTGTTACTGTGAATTACGACGAGCCTTTTAAAATAATATGCCTTCCTGATGATGAGGCAGCGCTTGAAAGGTCCAATTTAGAAAGTTAGAACATTTGTAGCTTTTTCTACCCGCAAAATCTCACCGAGAAAAATACTGTACAGGTTCGTTTGTTCTCTCCTTGAAACTGAGAATTGTTTCTTAAATACGCCCTTTACCAACATCCTTGTATTACTATGTTCCTTAAAGAGGAGAACTACGCCTCCCATCCTACTTACATGTGCAACCCTTGCACAAAAGTTGGAAAGGATAATTTTTTATCACAAATATAGTGCATTTAGTGCCCTGCATGATACCTTGTACATTACGTATCTGTTTTCCGGAGAGAAAATCATAAGATAATAGCCAACGTAATTGCCAACGTTCACATGATCTGTGGATTTTTCTTCAAGAAATAAAGAAGACACGGTTATTTCTGCGCTCAGTTTCACTCGTGTTTCTGGTACTTTTTCAAGGCAGGAATCAAAGACTTCATCATCCCATACTCGTCTCCCTGCTCTGTGAAACCTTCTTCCTTTTTCCATCCTCTCAACCATTAGCTGGAAGTATGAAAGAATCATTTATTTGTACTTGATTTTACATGGGTTTGTGTTTTATAGCTTTAAGTTCTTATTTGGATCATCATTTGTCTTGGACTCCCGTAGACTCTCTTGCTGCCTTGTACCAACAAATGCTGACTTAACAGCATTACTGCCTTCATATACCGAGTTCAGCGATAATTTTTCAAGGCACGCTCATTCAACTGCCTACTTTCTCGGTGCAGTTGGGATGAAAGTTGTAACGTTTCCGGAAATGCTGAAGTGATGGTGTTCTATACATGAAACTTTTAGCATGAACTCATGAGTATTTAATTTTGCGCTAAATTTGATAAAAAAAACAGGTGGTACAAAGTCTGATTGATAGAGTCCGAGTCGAAAACGTTTTTAAGTCTCTTGAGTGGGTGTTTAATCATTGAGAATTTTTGAAGTCATGTAAAAAATTGTTTCTGTATGACCTTTGTTTTTGCAAACTGAATTTGTTGCAGTGATGAATGGGTTGTTATTTGGGTCATTAAGGAATATACGATGAGACTGCTATACGCTTACAACTCACACCTCTAAAAACTATGGAAAAGTATCATACCAGTGTCTTGCTTCAACATAAATCTAACCAACGCACTAGATATGGGTACAAATTTTGCTGCAGCTAAGCTCGTAGGAAGTAATGACGCCAATGGGAATTCTCTTCTAGTTTGCCGTTCAGTTGTTGGAACGGATATCCTGTTTCTAAGGTAGAAATGACGACATAGAATTAGATCCCATATTAGTTTTTCATCTTCTTCCAAGGTTAACTCACGTGTACTACTGCTGTCTCTCTGTGATGACTTGCATCGTCACTACCCTGAACACGCAAAGACGTACGCTTGTGTCTGAGTCAAACAGTGCATGTTAAAGTATGGTGGTAGGTATGCTTTTTTACCTTTTCTCCAAGCGATATTTCATGCAGAAAATTGAATACTTCGCCTTAGCAGCCTGAAGCAAGCAATATGCCCTGGATTTTAAGGACGGTCACACCTAATCATGCTCTACTGATAAGAAAGATTAGCTAGTCTGTCAGTAAGTAGCAAATTTTCAAGGTTAATAAAATGCATAGACTTAGTTTTCACTGACAACTCAGTTTCAGAGCTTGTTGACCTTCAAAGGGATGGGCGTTATTGGAATACTTTGTTCAAATTCATTTTCTGCGAGTTGATTTGTATATAGGTACTTAGTTTCGCATTAAATGAAAGTATGCATCATTTTCGTAGATTGAGTTAGAATCGTAGATAAATGAATTAAGTTTGGAAATTTCAGTAGGAAGTTAATATAAAATGCATCGTTTTCGTTGTCAAAATCAGTTTGGCATAGAAGTGAAATTTTACCACAAAGGCTCTCTTGTTCTTTATTAGTCGAAAGTTAGTTTAATTTTCTTTGGTGATGCTTTGTTTCCAAGCTGACGTAACTCGTTCAAAAAGATATATTTAAATCTAGCAAACATTTTTCTCAAAAATGAAATCCTTATTTGTATGTTGATGGCAATAGGTTGTGATTCAGTTCTGCAAATATTAGAAATAACAAAGCGAAGTGACGTAAACCTGTGAGGTCCTTTTTACTTGTACGTTAATCTATATCGTTCACATCATGCTTACCTTTGTTTCTTCAAGGCTTAGGCCTTAGAGTAGTGATAATTGTTGCTTTCAGACACGGCGGTCAAAGAACTTGGGTTACCGTCCTTCTACCCGTAGTTTCTTCCAATCAATTACTTCATTTATTCTTCACTTCCCCAACGGCATGACTCGAATTTTTGTTAGCCCGTCGTAGGACAAGTCCAAAATAGGACGATGATGCGTGGCAGATTAAAACAGACAGTAGGAACAGAAACAAAGTTCAAGTGTTCCTCGGACCATGACCAAGTTTGTCTGTTTAAACATTTTTGAGCGAATATTTTGGTAAATTTGTCACCTTTCGGCATTGCTTGGTCCCAGTTAAAGACACTCTTTCGTTTTAACACGTTTGTTGCGATGCGACCCACCGGTGGGTCACTTAGGTTAGGTTCTGTAATTTTTTCAGATCCTTCTAGTGACTATGCGTACAAAGTGAAGTTTTACACCAATCAGGCAATCGCAACAAACGTGTTAATTGCATCCACCTACGTGGCAGATAACGTAACAATGTTTGCTTGACGTTTAGTTTGTTGATGGTTTATTTTTTCCTCATTGGATAAACAGATAGTCATGGATGACCAGAACTGAGCAGCGTATGTCAGAAATATTCTCTTATCATGACGTGGCAGCTGTAGCATCGTCGTGCAAAACCACTAGGAGGCGTCATGAATTGTCCATAAAATGAACATATTCTGTAGCACCCACCATGAAATTCTTCAAAGTCTCGGCCAGTTTATTTGCAGTTGTGCTCCCTCTTATTTCCTATAACGTCATCTTGCTTCGCAAATTTTCTTGTTTATGACCTACATAATTTTCATCACACGTTTACCTGTTTAAATATTACCTATCCTATAGAATCATGAATGATATCAACTAGTTAAACAAGTTCATGATTGAAACCACATTGTAATTGCGGGTAAATAAAATGCTTGCTCTAAAATGATACGGAACCCTGTTCAGTACACTTTCTTCTCGTGAAATTGTTATTCCCAGGTGTCATCGGCCTCAATTATTATACAGCCGGTAGCCTATGAACAGGAGATTCAATTTATGGCGGTTTTTTTGTGTAACTAACTAGTTAAAATTGTTACCATGCACTGTCGATAGCCTATGAACAGGAGATTCTATTTTTGGTGGCTTTGCCGTATAACTAACCAGTTGTTACCATACACTGTCGATAGCCTATGAACAGGAGATTCTATTTTTGATGGCTTTGCCGTGTAACTAACCAGTTGTTACCATACACTGTCGATAGCCCACGAACGGGAGATTCTATTTTTGATGGCTTTGCCGTGTAACTAACCAGTTGTTACCATACACTGTCGATAGCCTATGAACAGGAGATTCAATTTGTGGGGGCTTTGCCGTGTAACTAACCAGTTAAAATTGTTACCATGCACTTGCCTGTCTCCGTCGAGGTTGACGCTCTCAAGCGAGCATCAGGTCACGTGAGCTGGCGCTGCGGGTGGGTCTCGACCGAGTCTCTTGCTTCATTTCAAGTCTTGCTTGGTATTGCGCTGTGAAATACACGTTGAGAATTCTGTAATTTCTAAAGGTTTGAAACTTCGAAATTCAAGGAAATGGTTGAGGTGTTTTGATTGGAGTATACATTGGGACATCACTGATCCTGGAGTCAGCGGAGTTGACTGGGTTGTTTAAGTTAAATAAACTTTGCATTCGGTAAAGTTATACATGTGTGTCTTGTAGTATTTTTTTGCCATTTTAATAGACTATCTCCTGGGTGATATTAAGTAATTTCCTAATTATTTTCCATGCATATTTTTCTGTATTTTATCACCTACTTTCTCACATTTTTGTAGTTTCCCATATTCTTTAAACTGATTTCTATAATGTAGTAGACTATGTATTGTAAAAATACCATTAAAATAGCATTTGCTACGATATCTTACGAAAGAAGCCGTCGTACTTTAATTTACAATTTTCTTCTTCTGTCATTTATTTCCACCACGATGCCAATGTTGAAACGGAAACACAGGAACAAAAATTTAATTTTCTTTGCACTGTATGACTGATTTCTAATTATAAAAGTTTCGAAGCCCCATATAATTTTTTAGCAATTGCAAAACTTATTCCCATCAGATAACGTAAGTTAAGGCTTTCCCTTACTGTGAAATAACCTATTTTCCAAAAAACATCCTTATTCATAACCGGTAGCTACGGTTAAAATGATCTTTCAGAACAATTTTCCAAAAATGTATCCTTCATGAATCTGTCGCAAGACATGGAAGAAATCCGCTGTGAAGTGTGA
>VCRD01001649.1:31501-46477 GCA_006783055.1 Trinorchestia longiramus | reverse complement strand
AGAACTGTTACCATGGTGATTTTGTATTACATCACAAACAAGTCTCGTTCATAGAATTGGTTAAAGAATGAGTCAATGGTACAGAAATGTTGTTTGCTATCTTGATATATTTAATCTACTGTTCAGAAACACGAAGTCCTCTATTGATCATACAGAATAAAATATTCAATTAAGTTTAATTTGTGGAACATGCAAGCCAGTTCAACAAAAAATGTTTTCCAAATCTCATTTTTATCAGACACTCTTGGGTCTTGTCGATGGAGCACCGTCATGCTTGAGTGGCAGCGGCATTTCGAAGATAGAGCTTCTTATTTATACCATGGCTGTAAATTATTTTCAGAAACTCGATGCTGCCATCTGTTGTCATTTTCCCTGGTTATGGAAAACTCTTTCTCGTTTAGTACTAATAAATCTATGGCCACTGCCTCCTCATCAGCGTCTCCGCTTGAATGAGGCGAGGTCATTTTCTTCTCCAAATATTTGCTTGCCTCACCAAGTGTAGCTCACGTGAAAAGAGCTTTTGAAAGTTACTAATAAACAAGGGTCGACACTTCGATATTAAACATTGTCCTCTATCTTGGAGGATTCCTCACTTTGACGTGTTTACTTGAGCTAAAGCTAAGAAATTTATTTGCTATTGGCTACATTATTTATTTTTAATTCGAAATGCCCTAATCGACGTTCGCTTTTTCCTAATCTAATCGCAAAAACATCCGTTTTTGCCTCGTTAGATTTTATAGGGACATTATTTCTACCAGTTAACTAACGTAGTTGATTTGCTTACTGTATTTTCAAGTATACTTTAAGTTATGGTTTGTTTAAAAATGATCGGAAAATTTTACCATGAAACGGCTATTCATAAAAATGTTTTTGACATTGAAGCAAATTTTGTCTTAAAGTGAAGTATGCTAAATATTATTTTACTATATAAGATGACAGCTGTGCATATCAAGATCAAACCAAACGTTTAAAGAATTTCAGATGGAGACAATTAAATTCTGAGATGAATTTCCTGATCCAAAACTTTCGAATTAAATCCACGTCGTTATGACATTGCCTCCTTAGCCCAATAGGCGCCGGATTATGTCTGAAATGGTTGAAAAACTGGTCAATATTAAAGTCAATAATTCCACAAATATGACAAAAAATAGGAAACTTGTGATTTTGATTGGAAGAATAGGCGTATGTCAACAATACTATACTAACAAATAACGTCTACTAATAATTATTGGTGAAATATATTAATTTTTTTAACCGTCCCAATAATGGGACGTTGGCGGGTAATGGGTTAGTAAAAACTGCTGACATTTCTACTTGTGACTAGAAAAGTTCAGCGAAAAAAAGGAGGAACTGCACCTGCAGAGAATATTTCGATGGCAGAAGACGTGAATGTGCGATGATCGCTGGTCATTGGAGGAAAGTTTACTTCTTAACTTGAGTTCTGAGTTGCTGTGTCCGAAGTGCCGAATCTACGACTTTCATTACTTCTCAGCCATGAAGTAACAATCTCTTAATTCGTCTAGTACCCCCCGACATTTTCTCCTCCGAGGTCAGCAGTGTAATCAATCTTAAGAATTTTTATTGGCAGGAAGAAGTTCATAGTTCCTCGCTCCGGCCTCCTTTACTGTCCATACTAAAGAGCACGAGCAACTATGTGCAGTTAACAGCTTTCTTTCCTTTGTGCTTTTCAGAACTCCAACTTTCGGACTATTATTAAGAAGACAAACACATTTTTCTCAAACGATTTAATAAATGATTTTTTTTGTACAGAACTGAAGTATTTGTGCATAAAAACATTCTGAAACTAAAATATCTACTTAGTAATAATTTCATCGTTGTGTATGTGTTTGTATTAAGTATTCAGTATTCACACACTGAATTTATTTAGCGTTCAGTTTTGTGTACAGGTAATCGATGCAAACACTACCTATAAGGGAGGAGAAGCAGCGATAAAGGAATACCTGTACCAACTTTCCGTCAGTTCTATTTATAATCGTAGGCAAATCGTAATTCTTGATCATAAAAATACTTATTCATTGTTATCCTTTAGGAATAATCAATTTATTTCAGCGACATTCTTAACTATCGTTTGTAATGAATGCTCATGGACTAGATTATTGATGAAGATGTGTTACTGTGAATTACGACGAGCTTTTTAAAATAATATGCCTTCCTGATGATGAGGCAGCGCTTGAAAGGGCCAATTTAGAAAGTTAGAACATTTGTAGCTTTATCTACCCGTAAAATTTTACCGAGAAAAATACTGGACAGTTTCGTTTGTTCTCTCCTTGAAACTGAAAATTATGTTTCTTAAATACGCCCTTTACCAACATCCTTGTATTACTATGTTCCTTAAAGAGGAGAACTACGCCTCCCATCCTACTTATATGTGCAACCCTCGCACAAAAGTTGGAAAGGATAATTTTTTATCACAAATATAGTGCATTTAGTGCCCTGCAGGATACCTTGTACATTACGTATCTGTTTTCCGGAGAGGAAATCATAAGATAATAGCCACCGTAATTGCCAACGTTCAAATGATCTGCGGATTTTTCTTCAAGAAATAAAGAAGACACGGTTATTTCTACGCTCAGTTTCACTTGTGTTTCTGGTACTTTTCAAGGCAGGAATCAAAGACTTCATCATCCCATACTCGTCTCCCTACTCAGTGAAACCTTCTTCCTTTTTCCATCCTCTCAACCATTAGCTGGAAGTATGAAAGAATCATTTATTTGTACATGATTTGACATGGGTTTGTGTTTTATAGCTTTAAGTTCTTACTTGGATCATCATTTGTCTTGGACTCCCCTAGACTCTCTTGCTGCCTTGTACCAACAAATGCTGACTTAACAGCAATACTGCCTTCATATACCGAGCTCAGCGAAAATTTTTCAAGGCACGCTCATTCGACTGCCTACTTTCTCGGTGCAGTTAGGATGAAAGTTGTAACGTTTCCGGAAATGCTAAAGTGATGGTGTTCTATGCCTGAAACTTTTAGCATGAACTCATGAGTATTTAATTTTGCGCTAAATTTGATAAAAAAACATGTGGTACAAGTCTGATTGATAGAGTCCGAGTCGAAAACGTTTTTAAGTCTCTTGAGTGGGTGTTTAATCATTGAGAATTTTTGAAGTCGTGTAAAAAATTGTTTCTGCATAACCTTTGTTTTTGCTAACTGAATTTGTTGCAGTGATGAATGGGTTGTTATTTGGGTCATTAAGGAATAAACGATGAGACTGCTATACGCTTACAACTCACACCTCTAAAAACTATGGAAAAGTATCATACCAGTTTCTTGCTTCAACATAAATCTAACCAACGCACTAGATATGGGTACAAATTTTGCTGCAGCCAAGCTCGTAGGAAGTAATGACGCCAATGGGAATTCTCTTCTAGTTTGCCGTTCAGTTGTTGGAACGGATATCCTGTTTCTAAGGTAGAAATGACGACATAGAATTAGATCCCATATTAGTTTTTCATCTTCTTCCGAGGTTAACTCACGCGTGCTGCTGCTGTCTCTCTGTGATGACTTCAATCGTCACTACCCTGAACACGCAAAGACATACGCTTGTGTCTGAGTCAAACAGTGCATGTTAAAGTGTGGTGGTAGGTATGCTTTTTTACCTTTTCTCCAAGTGATATTTCACGCAGAAAATTGAATACTCCGCCTTAGCAGCCTGAAGCAAGCAATATGCCCTGGCTTATAAGGACGGTCACACCTAATCATGCTCTACTGATAAGAAAGATTAGTTAGTCTGTCAGTAAGTAGCACATTTTCAAGGTTAATAAAATGCATAGACTTAGTTTTCACTGACAACTCAGTTTCAGAGCTTGTTGACCTTCAAAGGGATGGGCGTTATTGGAATACTTTGTTCAAATTCATTTTCTGCGAGTTGATTTGTATATACTTAGTTTCGCATTAAATGAAAGTATGCATCATTTTCGTAGATTATTGAGTTAGAATCGTAGATAAATGAATTAAGTTTGGAAGTTTCAGTAGGAAGTTAATATAAAATGCATCGTTTTCGTTGTCAAAATCAGTTTGGCATAGAAGTGAAATTTTACCACAAAGGCTCTCTTGTTCTTTATTAGTCGAAAGTTAGTTTCATTTTCTTTGGTGATGCTTTGTTTCCAAGCTGACGTAACTCGTTCAAAATGATATATTTAAATCTAGCAAACATTTTTCTCAAACATGAAATCCTTATTTATATGTTGATGGCAATAGGTTGTGATTCACTTCTGCAAATATTAGAAATAACAAAGCGAAGTGATGTAAACCTGTGAGGTCCTTTTTACTTGTACGTTAATCTATATCGTTCACATCATGCTTACCTTTGCTTCTTCAAGGCTTAGGCCTTAGAGTAGTGATAATTGTTGCTTTCAGACACGGCGGTCAAAGAACTTGGGTTACCGTCCTTCTACCCGTAGTTTCTTCCAATCAATTACTTCATTTATTCTTCACATCCCCCACGGCATGACTCGAATTTTTGTTAGCCCGTCGTAAGACAAGTCCAAAATAGGACGATGATGCGTGGCAGATTAAAACAGACAGTAGGAACAGAAACAAAGTTCAAGTGTTCCTTGGACCATGACTGTTTGTTTCTGTTTAAATATTTTTGAGCGAATATTTTGGTAAATTTGTCACCTTTCGGCATTGCTTGGTCCCAGTTAAAGACACTCTTTCGTTTTAACACGTTTGTTGCGATGCGACCCACCGGTGGGTCACTTAGGTTATGTTCTGTAATTTTTTCAGATCCTTCTAGTGACTATGCGTACAAACTGAAGTTTTACACCAATCAGGCAATCGCAACAAACGTGTTAATTGCATCCACCTACGTGGCAGATAACGTAACAATGTTGCTTGACGTTTAGTTTGTTGATGGTTTATTTTTTCCTCATCGGATAAACAGATAGTCATGGACGACCAGAACTGAGCAGCGTATGTCAGAAATATTCTCTTATCTTGACGTGGCAGCTGTAGCATCGTCGTGCAAAACCACTAGGAGGCGTCATGAATTGTCCATAAAATGAACATATTCTGTAGCACCCACCATGAAATTCTTCAAAGTCTCGGCCAGTTTATTTGCAGTTGTGCTCCCTCTTATTTCCTATAACGTCATCTTGCTTTGCAAATTTTCCTGTTTATGACCTACATAATTTTCTTCATCACACGTTTACCTGTCTAAATACTACCTATCCTATAGAATCATGAATAATATCAACTAGTCAAACAAGTTCATGATTGAAACCACAATGTAATTGCGGGTAAATAAAATGCTTGCTCTAAAATGATACGGAACCCTGTTCAGTACACTTTCTTCACGTGAAATTGTTATTCCCAGATGTCATCGGCCTCAATTATTATACAGCCGGTAGCCTATGAACAGGAGATTCAATTTGTGGCGGGTTTTCTGTGTAACTAACCAGTTGAAATTGTTACCTTGCACTGTCGATAGCCTATGAACAGGAGATTCTATTTTTGGTGGCTTTGCCGTGTGACTAACCAGTTGTTACCATACACTGTCGATAGCCTATGAACAGGAGATTCTATTTTTGGTGGCTTTGCCGTGTAACTAACCAGTTGTTACCACACACTGTCGATAGCTTATGAACAGGAGATTCAATTTGTGGGGGCTTTGCCGTATAACTAACCAGTTAAAATTGTTACCATGCACTTGCCTGTCTCCGTCGAGGTTGACGCTCTCAAGCGAGCATCAGGTCACGTGAGCTGGCGCTGCGGGTGGGTCTCGACCGAGTCTCTTGCTTCATTTCAAGTCTTGCTTGGTATTGCGCCGTGAAATACACGTTGAGAATTCTGTAATTTCTAAAGGTTTGAAACTTCGAAATTCAAGGAAATGGTTGAGGTGTTTTGATTTTAGTATACATTGGGACATCACTGATCCTGGAGTCAGCGGAGTTGACTGGGTTGTTTAAGTTAAATAAACTTTACATTCGGTAAAGTTATACATGTGTGTCTTGTAGTATTTTTTTGCCATTTTAATAGACTATCTCCTGGGTGATATTAAGTACCTTCCTAATTATTTTCCATGCATATTTTTCTATATTTTATCACCTACTTTCCCACATTTTTGTAGTTTCCTATATTCTTTAAACTGATTTCTATAGTGTAGTAGACTATGTATTGTAAAAATACCATTAAAATAGCATTTGCCTCAATATCTTGCGAGAGAATCCGTCGTACTTTAATCTGCAATTTTCTTCTTCTGTCATTTATTTCCACCACGATGCCAATGTTGAAACGGAAACACAGGAACAAAAATTTCATTTTCTTCGCACTGTATGACTAATTTTTAATTATAAAAGTTTCGAAGCCCCATATAATTTTTTAGCAATTGCAAAACTTATTCCCATCAGATAACGTAAGTTAAGGCTTTCCCTTGCTGTGAAATAACCTATTTTCCAAAAACATCCTTATTCATAACCGGTAGCTACGGTTAAAATGATCTCTCAGAACACTTTCCAAAAATGTATCTTTCATGAATCTGTCGCAAGACATGGAAGAAATCCGCTGTGAAGTGTGAGGCAACGGAGGTATTGAGGTATCCAGGTACACTAGAGTATCATTTCGCTGTTGAAGTGTTCTTCTGTTGTAATCTTGACACTATCAACGTCTGATAAGACTGTTCAATTAGGAGCAATGTGAGGCAAAAGCGTCATGTGGAGCCATGCAGGCAGCGATACAAGCTCCTTACAGCAGCAGTTTGCTGCTCGGTGTCTCGGTGCTAACAATGTTGGTGATCTGTGTTGCAGGGCTAGCAATGTTGATCTGTGTCGCAGGGCTAACAATGTTGGTGATCTGTGTTACAGGGCTAACAATGTTGATCTGTGTTGCAGGGCTAGCAATGTTGATCTGTGTTGCAGGGCTAGCAATGTTGATCTGTGTTGCAGGGCTAGCAATGTTGGTGATCTGTGTTACAGGGCTAGCTATGGTGATCTGTATTGCAAGCTAGCAATATTGTTGCTCTCTGTTGCAGGGCTAGCAATGTTGTTGCTCTCTGTTGCAGGGCTAGCAATGTTGTTGCTCTCTGTTGCAGGGCTAGCAATGTTGTTGCTGATCTGTATTACAGGGCTGGGAATGGTGCGGATCTGTATTGCAGGGCTGGGAATGGTGCTGGACTGTTGCAGACCTGGGAATGGTGTTAGACTGTTGCAGACCTGGGAATGGTGCTGGACTGTTGCAGACCTGGGAATGGTGTTAGACTGTTGCAGACCTGGGAATGGTGTTGGACTGTACTGCAGGGCTAGGAATGATGCTGGACTGTATTGCAGGGCTGGGAATGGTGCTGGACTGTTGCAGGGCTGGGAATGGTGCTGGACTGTTGCAGGGCTGGGAATGGTGCTGGACTGTTGCAGGGCTGGGAATGGTGCTAGACTGTGTTGCAGACCTGGGAATGGTGCTGTACAGTGTTATAGAGCTAAATATCAGCGTATTGTGTTGCTGAACTCAAAATTGTGCTCGGTGCTGCAGGGCTATAAGAATGCTCGTTTCCTTGCGGTGTTGATGTTGCTAGATTATTTTCCTGCCTTTTTTGGTAAATAATTAATGAAAGTAGTGATTGAGAATGAAGATTGAGATGGCGATTCAGAATAATAGTGTAAAAACACAGTTGCCGCGGTCACCTAGCGGTGCTGTAAGTGTAATTTTGTCGGGACTGCCATGTGTTGCAGAGTGGATTTTCCATTAATATTTTTAACTTTATTCTTGTTGGGAATAGAGTTCGACAAAAAATTGAAAGCCGATAAGTTATGTAAGACTTTCAGTCTCAGTTGAAGTAGGTAGGGATGAATATTAGAGCACGAGGCTATTGTATTCATAAGAGCAATGAAGTCATTGCACAAAAAAAGCGTGGAAAAGATTCAGTAAAAGAGGGTAAATGCAAACAATAATGGTGGTCTAAAGAATTCAAACAATTCTGTATACTGAATAATTCTAATACTTAGAGATCTAATGCGTTTGGAGAGCACCTGAGCATTACAAATTTAATAGAATTGAACTTTTCTCTACATCCTACTCAAATAGTGGTCCGCGGACCGGTGCCGGTCCGCGAATCATCAGGTCTCGGTATTTTTTCTTGTATAAAGTAAAATACTAAGAAATATTACCGGCCCCTGCATATAGGAAAAAACTGCTGGTGCGTCACATCAGATAGTTTGAGAAGTGCTGTTCTTGACCCTTCCTTTCCATTAAATTTCAACAAGTGGTTTGTCAAATGCTGACATTCTGTGGAAAAAACTGTATCAGTTTGTTCAGGAAGATAAAGAATATTGGTGTTAACATCAAGCTAACCTTAATGAATGAACGCATTAACGGCGAAGTAACAGCCATAAAAATGGATCAGTTCTCAGTACAGAGTGAGTGGATCTAAATATGAGCTCTAATAATTACCGTGATAAAAATGCATTCTTCACTCATCTCTCGGATATTGGCATTTCCATCGCCCTGATATACAGGGTGCAGCAACATAACTTCCTTTTTTTAAAGCACTTTGCTTTGAAAAATGGAACTCATGTTGCTGCAACCTGTACCTTTCACTTTCCTTTCTCCAGTAGCGGGGCGTCTCTAAGATCAGTGTACTCATTTGAATAAAGAAGCTACGAGAAATAGAAACTCCTAAAAGGAGTTGGGAAAGACACCTTTATTTGACCCGTCCATAGGACGAGAAGATTTCTCAGGAAATAAGAGTTTGCATTGGTTAGTTCACCAGCAGTCTATGATTTTACAAAATGAAAATTTTATATTAAACTCGACAGGCATTGTATAATTCTTTTTCACGCGATAGAAGCTTTTCCAGTTGCATCTTATATGAAGCCAAGTTTTTTTCAGAAGATTCTTGTTGAAATTTATTTCTAAGAAGAACTAACTCGGCGGCTTTTGATCGCTCTACTTCTATAATTTGGCTTGCATGCTCCGGTTGTGCGCTTGCCAAGGACTTTTTTTATAGAAAGACTGGGGGAGTAGGATGTGGTTACCGAGTTACCGTAACCGCCAGAATAACACGGCACTAGAATGAAAAAATATAATTTTTAGGAAATAATGTAAAGATTGCATGTAAACTCATGGCGCCGGTTAAAGAAACTGCACTCGATATTGCTATTTTTGGCTGATTCCAATTTGAAAACATCCATAAGGAACGCTTGCTCACCATTCAACTGGAAAAGCAAATTCCGTTGAGCTTTAAATACGTAGTCAGGATTTTTTTTTCGTATCCGATTATTCAGAAAGTGTACGCGCAGCTTCCGTGCTGGGTGCAATAAATAATTCGTGCATCCAATTAATTATTTACACAGCATCAGGCCTCTGTGCTCCAACATTCTTCTCTTTTTCGGCTTCTTGATCACAAGTCTTAATTTTTTGTCATAGTTTCCTTTATCCAATCATAGACATTCTTTGCTGTTTTAACATTGGACAAGTAATATAAATAATATTAAAAAGCAATATTGGTCAGTTTGTAAAATTTATGATCGCATTATCCCCCAACTCTAATGACATTTTCTGTGTTTCATCAGTGACTTGAGTCTTGTATTATCGTGGTGAACAACTTTGTATTTTTGGCAACTGTTATCTCACGCGTTTCTGAATCAGACATCAAGATTCTGCATGACGCGCTCGAAATTTACTTCTTTTTCCACATGCCCGGCCCCTCGGATAAACAGAAAACCAGTACAATCCCGACCATACTGTCTAGCCTTTGATCTAGTTAGGTCCTAGAGCACTGACGCACATAGCCTTGGCCTAGTTCCTTATCAAGTGAAGGTTAGAAACATGTTACCTGTCCTCCTTCGTGTGCAACTAGGCGGATGAGGCGCATGACTCTAGTTGAAGAAGGGAATCCTTTCTTCAGAGCCCTCAATAACTTTTAAGGATTAACTCATAAATTGTAATATCTATCAGTAAACTTTATACACTTGTAAACTTGATTTTTTCTTTGTATATAGGTATTGAGTGAATGAAATGGCCGCACTCTCCTTACATTTGTCACAACTAAGGAGAGCTTAATGATGAAACTATTAGGTTTAGAAACTCAAGATACATGGCGTATGGCCGTATTGCTCACTGCAACCTGCTAAACGTACTGACAAGTACGATATAGCTTTGCTTCTTAACACATATTTCCATTACTAATTGCGTTCTGCTACTTGTAAGCGTGAGGGAACATTTTTTAGAGTAGACAGCACGAATTGCACACAAAATTCGTATGCTATTCGGATCTAGTGAGACTTATTTATGTGCGTTAAAAACTGATATTTTTTTCAGAGTTTTGTACTGACCATATGTGTCAGTGATGGTTGGAACAATTGGTTTATCTCCAAAAATGGATGTGAATCGTGTGGAAAATCGCACTATGAAATCAACTCTGCCCATTATGAGAATAGTCGAAGCCACTCCTCCTGGGACTCCCGCTCCAGCCAGAGTAGGGCCCACTAATAATGCAACTGCAAACACATTATCTGCACTGTTTATTCCCTCCACTAGCGCAGAAAATAGCTGCGGTCATGCTGTGGACCTTTCGAGCGGTGAACAAAAAGAAAATCCTTCTCCTACGAAATGTTGCCGATCCTTCTCCGTCGTTCCCGTGAACAACATCAGCATCAGCCCAAACTCGAATCTTGAACATGTTAAGAAAAAGTTCCGATCATATTCCACACTGTATTCTGAAGATAGCCCAGGTGAATCTGAAAAGCTCATACCTGAAGAATCTTCAACACCCCAATCCATAGTCGTGAGCCCAGTAGATAGTAAACCATCTCAGTGTGAGGAAAATGAAATGACATCTCAATTTCAAGCTGAAGCAACTGAAAGAACTGAATATCCATTGTGCGACGAGTACTCTTCTTCTCAAGCTGAGCCGTTTTTAACTTCTAAATCTCCACAAAAATGTTCCTCTCTAATCACCTCCCAACGAGCACGAAAGAGACCGGCTATTAGCATCCCAGATGACTCGGACGTTCCATTTCTAGCATCACCCGTCTCTGAAGCACCAAGGAGTACGATTGTCTTACCTCTTTGTATTCCTGAAATACAATCCGATATTTTCCACCACACAGAGACCCTGAATTCGAGGAACTCGCCAAGTTTTTCTAAGAACCTTTCCCCAACATCGACAAAGTTTCCTAGAGTAGTTTTGCAGTCCCGAGCATCTCTTCCCACGCATTACAGGACATTTAATGCCGCCGCAGGACCTGGAAGCCCTGTCGCTAACATCAGTCCGCAGTATTTCACTGTGCAACCGATGAAATCGCGAGGGCATCCCACCCATGGCGAACCAGATTTCTTAAATGGGAATTTCATCTCCACTGGACCGGATGGAACAAGCATCATCGAATACGGCTCCACTGATGGACGCAACATAAAGTTTTCAGGTCGGCGCACTGTGTTATCATGCGAAGACATCAGCGGGTGAGTACATACATATACCTTTGTTATCTTATCTCTTGGGTGCATACCCTCCTCGCATCTTTACAGGTAAGGGATCTCTGCATGTCAGTCACTAGGCTTTTTTTGAAAGATGCATTCTATTTTTTTATGGAAGAGGATTACAATGGTCTTCTCCAATCTTGTTTTATGACTATTATTACATATTCTCATGGTATGACATGTCCTTATTTACTCTGTGCTTTTACAACTAGCGAACTCCATGACTTTTCACTTGTAGCCTTTAAAGTTGTGTTTAGAGCTATCGACATCTTTTCCTAGTCACATAAATATCCTGCCGTATATGTCTTGACATGCTTTCGCGGTTTGAACGTGCATTTTATGCGTTATTGCGGACGAAATTCATCCCAAGTATAATTATTATCTTAATCTCGAGTACTTGCTTCATTTCATTTAGTTTATCAGTTCAACATACAAGGAAAATGTTTATCATGATGGACTATCAGAACGTGAATCACTGGAGACTGAACAGAGTCAGGGCGTGGGAGACGCATTCAGTGATAAGAACTAGATAGGACCTCAATCTCGAATGGAAAGAACTAGAAGATGAAGACAAGCACTGCTATGTCACCTGTTGCAATGAGCTGTCCCAGGTGTGATGTTTGCAGGTCGCTTCACTTCATTGGTGTCGTCGTATCAGCAGGAGAGCTCCTATCTTAGATACATCACGTGGCTCGTGTCTTAGATACATCACGTGGCTCGTGTCTTAGATACATCTGGCACACGCGCAATGCGGGTACCTCGCTCCCGTTACATCACGTGGCTCGTGTCTTAGATACATCTGGCACACGCGCAATGCGGGTACCTCGCTCCCGTTACATCTCGTGGCTCGTGTCTTGGATACATCTGGCACACGCGCAATGCGGGTACTTCGCTCCCGTTACATCACGTGGCTCGTGTCTGTGTCTTAGATACATCTGGCACACGCGCAATGCGGGTACCTCGCTCCCGTTCGATGGTTGTGCACAACACACAGAACCCGATACGCAAAATTATATTCAAATAACTTTTTCCTTGCAAGTTGTGCGATTGATTTGCCTCACTTTTATATGAAAGTACCTAAGTGTTGAATTCTGGTCGTCATTGGTGAACGATTGAAATTATTTTGTGCACAAGAAATCGCCCCAAAATATTGTTATGCTTCTAGTAAGTAGAACGGATGACAATCACATACACTATTTGTACAATCCCTTCATCCTTCATTTTAGAATTGCTTATGAATCTAAATGAGGAAATACTCTTCGCTCTAAAATGAATGTAGGGTATATTAAAATAATTAAGTGAGAACTTGCGCAGCATATATATGTTCTCTATAAACTACCATCTACCCCTACGGCATGGGACTTGGGTATCGACCCAAGAATAGGCCAAACAGCTCGTTCCTATTGCCTTATTCTATTCTTCTATTCTTCTATTCTATTCTTATGATGAATCATGTTGCCGACTACGGAAACAAAATTTCTCTATGGTATACTACATCATTTGATTTTTTATAGTTCAGCTGTGATACAAACGTTAATTCTACGCACTTGTCATGTAGTGGTGATGGATGAATGCTCATCACATGCTAGGGATTGGACGTACTCTCACGAGTTTATAGCTCAGTATTCTGGCTTGTATTTTCCCTTCAGGCATTTCTACAAAGGGAAAATAATTTGTGTCGTTGAATCCTTGCCTTGTGTGGTTGCATTTTTCGCCTCGTCTCTTGTGGACGATACTGACGGCTGAACTCACTTCTATGACCCCTAACAGTTAACTCTACTGCTCTCTTTTAATGCTCAACGATGTTAGTACCTGTTAGAATTAATTTGCAGCAATATCATCTTCGGACCACATCTGAAGCATGACTTTTCCACACGCACAAATGCTCGTGTAACAATATTTCAGAAAGAGTAACCTGTAATGGCAGGGACTATAAGCCAGTTCTCGTGGAAATTCCACGATTTAGATTTGGCTAATTTGTAATTATTATAGAGATAAATGCATTAACGGTTTACCACGAATTATTTTGCTTCAAATGAATACTTTTCATTAATATATACAGGACTTCCATTCTGCATCTTATCTACCGAAAACATGGCCCAGATAGTACCCGTTAAAATTCCTTGATTTAAAAGTGACGAAATTAAGGGTCTATGAAAAAATACATTTTTCAGTTTTACCCGTGGTACTATCAGAATATGAAAAGTTTTCATGAATATGTTCAGAACTTCCATTTTGTATTTTATCTACCGATAACATAGCTGTGTAAGAGAAGAAAACTAATAAATGAAATAATTGAATATTTTATAGTGATCGGGCGCCTTTGGTATCCACAATACAATGCTTATACTATGATACATGCATACTCGTTCTGATTTCAGTTCAATAATTTTTCTTCAGTAATAGATAAGAAGTAATGGGACGGACGCACACAGATACAAAGAGAGACAGAGAGATGGAGGTACATTGTCTATTATATATGTATCATAGATGTGCTTCTATATTTTCAATTTATGTCAAGCCCCACATGTTCGCTGTGCGCCCATATTCCCAATTTAGGTTTTTTGAGTGCGAGAGAAAGAATTTCACAATACATACAGTATGTTCCACAAATACCCGAACCGAGTATATATTTTCCCGTATCAGTAATACCATCATTCGACTTATTGTATGCTCTTTTCTATTGATTAATTTTGAGGGATAATTTTACTGGAAATTAAATGCTTATAGTATTCTTATGATGGTATTACTGATACGGGACATACGGGTTCGGGTTTTTGTGGGACATACTGTATAATACAGTAATGCAGTTAGTTGCTTGCTTGGTCCGTCTCTCTCACGCTCTTAAGGATTTAGATAAGAGGAAATTCGGAAGGGTATATATGTATTGTAAGCATTGTACTGTGGATACCAAAGGCACATTCTTTAATATGGAAATTCCTTCACAAAGCCCGCGTTCTCTGGCAAATCAAATGAAAAAGCTCAATAAAAAACATGTGAATTTTCACGTGTGGGTTTACTAGTGCTTAGTATTGTGTGTACTGCAACAGTCAGTGTTTCCTCCCGAGTGCAGTAAACTCGCTGCTGTAAAGGAGAGGAAGTTCACCGCAATTATTGATGCATTATGGGTAAAATTAAACCATGCATGACATACATTCTAAAAATTTCTTAATACTCTGAACTGTATGTATTTGTAGTTTTAAGAATTGCTGAGAAAGGGCTTATGTTTTCCCCATTTTTCCTTCACACATCTTATTTTCTACTGAAACATAAGCCGATTGATACCACATCATGTGTACAAATTCCAAGTTGTTCTTGTTTTTGTCTTGATTAAAATTGCGAGGTTCATAGGCAAAACAAGTGTGCGTTAACTTGATAGAAGCCATAAATGGGTGTAACCAAAAATTAATACAGCAAGCATGTGAAACTCTTTTCTATTTTTTCTAATTGTGAACGCATTCCTGTAATTCTTGATTGATCCATGTGAAGCCAACGAACAGACGAAATGAAGAGACAGGCTCAAGCAACATTACACTCAC
>VCRD01001649.1:0-12341 GCA_006783055.1 Trinorchestia longiramus | reverse complement strand
GTGTGCGATCCCGTGTGCGATCCCGTGTGCGATCCCCTGGGCGATCCCCTGGGCGATCCCCTGGGCGATCCCCTGGGCGGTCTTGTGTGATTGAGTGTCGTGTGACACTGTTGGCAGCGAGCTCTCGTGCCCCAAATAACCAATGTCTGCCAATGTGAGGCTGTGCTTTTTAAATTTCCTTCTCATTCGTTACTTGCTTTTGAGCCATGAATTATTGGCGCCCCCATGTTTCCGCGGTCGTGTGAATGTTCTAGTTTTCCTCACGCCCTTTTTTCCAGCACGTGAAAAAGTTCTTGTTTGAGGAAGAAGAAACTTGTAAGCTCGAGCTTCCAACTTGCTACTTGTAGCTGCTCAATGCAAGGCTACTGGCTATAGAGTGTCCCTTTCTGGCAAGCTGTGTAAGTTCCCCACCGATTCTGGCCCGATCGAACACAGGGATTTCTGTCTAATATGGTAGAGTCAACGAGATCTTGCATGAGCTTGCAAGCGTAATTTTTCATTACTGTGCATATTTTGACTAAGTAGTAAAGTTATTGTTCGTGTCTACGTCGCTTTAGGAGTGTCACCGCAGCTTCTTATAGTGAGGAGAAGCGTTATGCCGTTGTCCAGCACGTAGAGACTCCAATACTGGGAAGGGTGTAGATGAGTTACAGGACGGCATTATTTTCTTCATTTTTCTAAGACGAGACAGGTTCTTGAAATCCAACAAGTTACTGAAGAGTGTTCTCGAGAGGCATGCCGTCCACATGTAGCCCCCGTGTTCATTGAAATTGAAGTGTAGTGGTTGGCGAACTCGCTTGTGTAACTCCACAGTATTTTCATTAGCAGATTGCAATAATCTCGTACGAATTGCCTGGCAGCGTGTATCTCTTGAGGAAAACTCTGTAAAGGTAAAGCAAAAGACTGTCTGGCTTAAGATTTAACCCCTCAGTTCAATACAAGTTTCAAGACTGGCTCTGCAAATTGTTGTAATGCGCTGCAGAGCTCAACTTTGAAGCTTCATCCGCGATAGAAAGGTATAAGAGTAGTAATTAGGTAGTGAAGAACAAAATGATTGTTTGCCTGTAAAAAGACGCATTCTTACATGTGACACTACAGGGTAATTATCTGATCACTTATGACACGGTTTTGTTATTTGGTGGACCCGCCATTTGCAATGTAAAAATATGCGATTCTGACAATCACTATAGTGACAGTGGTAATTATTTTAAACTTTTTCATTGTCACTCAAATCGAGAAAGCGACTAGGGATGAGTGGAGTATTCATGCAAATGGTTCAAAACTGGCTCTCAGTATTGAGGCACGTCGGTTATCTCGGCCTCAGGCCTATGAGTACCCTGCAATAACTTAATACTGTGCATCAAGTTCAGTGAAGACACCAACATAATTCCTTCTTTCCTTTTTCAGCACGGTGGTGCTGCAAAAGACGAACAGCATTGATGATTACGGTGGGATAGTATGGCCTCTCTTCGGTTGCTTCGTCGCGGCCTGGGTTATCGTATACTTTTCCATCTGGAAATCCATCAAGTCGTCGGGCATGGTGAGTGTTGTCTTACCAAGCTACTTTCACTAAATGCCACTCAGCCTGCAGGAAGCACTATATCTATTCATTCATTACCAATGGGGGAGATGGTTTGTTGATCGGTTTATATAATTCCCGTGTGAGGTTATTTCTAAGAAACTTTGCTTTGTGGAACCCGCATGAACACGTATGACATAGTTGAGTTGTAAGTGAGTGTGTTTGCCTGTATAGCTTCAGCTTCACTACAACTTATTTTGTGAGTCTCGACCGGAGCATTAACGTTCACCGTGGCAGTGCTGCATGTGTGTCAAATCATGGAATTTATATTTTTCAGTGGTAGATGTTACCGAAGTAATGATAGTCCTAAATTTTATTCGTAATTTCTCTTAATTCAGTAAATGCAATTTGGTTAAAACGAAAGTAATATTCGATTTTTCCGAATTAAATTATAGGCTGCATTTATTATAGCGTTTCTGATTGGAATATTCCTGAGTAAATTACTCTTTTACAGCCTGTTAAAATATTGTTAAGAATATTCTTTCGCTGCATTCACTCCTTTATATGTCCGATCTGAAAATTAAATTATACGTATTTTACTCAAAAGTCTCAAGAAGGTGTAAATGCAGGTACAACTGCGAAACTCATTTATAGTGGGATGATGTAGGTAAGGAAAGGAGTTGTTAATTTTCGTTGTTGTAATAATTTTTGAAGTGGCAAATTCATCCTGAGAGACGAGCCAAAACCTTCAGAAAAAAATTGATTTAAAAAATTTAGCCCGTTTTTTCCACCAAATGGTTGTGAGTTTTCACACCTTCAGGATTCAGGCGCTATTTTTGAATAGGGTGGAAATTTATAAGAAGTGAATCCTTCACCGTAATGTTGGACACGTCCAATTGTACGTCTGTTGGGGAATAATATATTATTGCTGATCATGTCTATTGCGATAAAGTTCACCCTTGATAATGATGATGCTCATGTCACACAGCTCAATTAACCACAAATCTCTTCCATGTGCTTGGTTACGAAATGTTTCAACCTACATGTCCTCCTGATGTTGTTTTTTCTGATGATTACTTGTCAAATGACCTACTAAACCACACGACATTAGGATGACATGGAGAAGGATTAAAAACTAGTTAGTTTAATATCTATCATCAAAACCGAAGGAATTTTGCAAATGCGGCATTTATTGTAGCTGTTGACCGATGGAATGAGTCCTAGAAAACAAGGGGCGTGATGTTTGTGAATGAGTGCTGACACTAATTAAATACTCGTCTTTAAAGAAACATTAAAACCTTAGAAGACTTTCGTTTCAACTTGATATATAATTGATACAATGCATTGCTGGTAATGAATTGTGGCGCATTTGCTCTGGCATTCCAGAGATTAGACGCAAAGAAAGTTATGTTGCAGACATAGAGGTTGAAATATCTATCATTGCAAGTCGTTTTAATTTTGGGTGTAGCTATCCCGTTTATTTTTTCTTTCCTTGATACTGTTCAGTACTGCTAGTGCTGTATACAGTGCACACTGGCATGTCTTCGAGTGATGTCATAGCAGTTCTATTAAAGGAGTGTACGAAACAGCGAGCGTTTAGGTATTGAACGCTTCATAAGTTATGTTTTTAATTAAGATTCTTGGTTTAAGCGCTATATGTCAAATCTTGTATAACTTCACGCCAATGACTAGGTACTAAAAGGCCGAGTGGTAGAAAACATATAATCGTCTCTTGACAGTAATACCACCACTCTTACCACTCTGTCAACAGGAAATTATAATTTCCTCCTGTTAATGCTGAACAAATTCAGTGATGTCTCAAATTAACAAACGATTCCGCAGGTTGTACTGGTGACGGCCACACTGCCGTTCGCCTTCATCCTTATCTTCCTGGTGCGTGCGGTGACACTAGACGGCGCTGGAAAGGGCCTCCAGTTTCTATTCCAGCCGGACTGGAGCAAGCTACTCAAAGTCGATGTGAGGTTTGCCTTTTTTTGTTTCCTCGCTTCGCACAGAGTTTGAGATTGGACTCCAATCATCATTAAATATGTATTTTTCAGAATCGACATGTGCAACTTACTAATGAAAGTCAGTGTGTGGGGATAGTAGTGATAATGTATAGTGATGTATATGTAGTAATGTGTAATGATGCAGTAATGTGTAAGCATGTGTGAAGGTGATGGGTACGTAGGGAAGCAGCTGGGCCACAGGGCCATTGAAACCTAACCGTCGCGCTCGCAAAAATACAAACAACGCAGCACGCTATCATGCAGTGTCAGCAGTTCTGAACGCCTACCAGTTGAAATATGTTCTGCGATCGCCTTGAAACCGTAGGAAGCATCAGATAAGAAGCCAACGGTCAAATGAACACAGTACACCTTTAAAGCAAGACCTAGTGTAAAAGGAGGAGCTAAAAGTCAGGAGGCGTGTTCCAAGAAAACACCAACGGATTATACAGGGTGGCCCATAAGTAAGGTACCTTTTCAAAACTATTATAGTTATAAAACTACAAATGGCAAAGAGATTTGGTTTATTCAGAATGAATGAGGAGATTTCAAAGTTTTCTACCAGCGTATTAAGTCTACCGACAATCACAACATCTTGTCCAAAAAATTCATAAAATCCACCCCTCAAAATGAATCGCTACGCAATGGAATAAAGAGCAAAAATAGTGGAACTTGACTTCAGATGTAATTGCTCGGTTACTGAAATTCAGAGTAATTACAGAAATACTGCTGGTATTGAAAGAAATCCTTCAATACCAGCATAATTGCATAAAAAAGGTGAAAATGTGCGTCATAAGTTAAATTCTTTCCAAAGTTTTCATTTTCTACAAACTGTAGAAATCAATTCGCAAAATCTAATCGCTTTTGGTGTCCGTAGGATGGAGATTTTGAGTTAATTAAATTTTATATGGATGATACTTTCATCTTTTATCAAAATACGTTGCAGTGAGGTACGTGACGTACTCAGTCGAATTGAACGTCTCCTAGTTGACGTTTTGGGCCGATCAGCAATACTCGTTGCTACAAGCTGAATTAAAGCACCAGTTCGTATGGTCCGTTGCCTGCCACAACGTTGTCTGTCTGCTGTTGTCCCAGTTTCTTTAAATTTCAATATCAGTTTTTTATACAGTTCTTCGACAGACTCCTTTCAATACCATCAATATTCCGTAATTCTTCTGAATTGTAGTAACCGAACAATTACATCGGAAGTAAAGTTCTACTATTTTTGCTTGTTGTTTCATTGCGTAGCGATTCATTTTGAGGGGCGGATTTTATGAATTTTTTGGGTAATATGTTGTGATTGTCGATAGACTTGATACGCTGGTAGAAAACTATGAAATCTCCTCATTCATTCTGAATTAACCAAATGTCTTTACCATTTGTAGTTTTATAGCTATAATAGTTTTAAAAAGGGACCTTACTTATAGGCCACTCTGTATAAGCAGCAGTTGGGAAATCAAGGGAGTTTAAACGACTAAAGTGTTGATCGGGTGAGCAACAGTGTTAGAAGCGGTGACGATTCTACAAGGGGCACCTACGAGCTAGGGGCAGGCGACCAACTTCAAGGAAGCAAAAGACGGGATATAACTCGGAGGGAGGTAAAATTAATTCTGGGATTAGAAACAAATAATACGCCGACAAACAGCATAAACATAGTACGGCACCTCTATCAAGGCATGTACTTACGTGGGATTTTTCTCATTTTATGGAGGGAACTACTAGTACTGCCAGAACAACAAAACTGCTAACTACTAGAACTGCTAGAGGAGCTACCGCTATGTCTTCTACTACCGCTATGTCTTCTACTACCGCTATGTCTTCTACTACCGCTATGTCTTCTACTACCGCTATGTCTTCTACTACCGCTATGTCTTCTACTACCGCTATGTCTTCTACTACCGCTATGTCTTCTACTACCGCTATGTCTTCTACTACTACTTCTACTGCCAATATTACGACTACTACTTCTGGGAGTAATTGGATCCTTGAAAAGTTCATATAACTTGGAAAGGTTTCGCCAATAATTAACTCGGAGAGGCTCGGGATTCCAGTGTCAAGATGGATTTGATGTCTACGTAATTACTTCGGGATATCAGCTGCAGGAACCAAGTGAAAATATTAATTAATACAACCTTAAACCCGTGCCCTTTAACCCAGGTGAGGTTGGAACCAGCAGGAGAAGCATATATGTAGTGTAAACAACAAGATGTGCCGGCCACGCGTTAGGGCTTCACCGAGTGCGTGTTTCGTGCATGCGGTCAACGAAGTGCAACGCAATTCTTCGCATCATTAGTCGAGAGTGAATTTAATAATATTGTCAAAGAAATTGGTTAATGGGACTACAGTGATTATTAATTGATGAGTGTATTTGGTTAAGTATTAAGAGTGAGATTAGGTGATAGGATTGGAGTGATTTTCTGTAAATTTTGACATCTTCGCGTGTATATAGGATGTGTCGTTGGATGGAACAGTGTTTCAATTCCGCAACCACTTGACATTGTATGATCTGAATAATTATTGTGAGTGGAATTGGACGATTTGAGGAGATAGGTCACATTGATTTCATAACAAATTTACGTGTTTTTCCAGTAAATTTTGAGCTTATCAATTGTGTTTATTCCCTTCTTGCGTTGGCCTCATTGATATATATGATTCATGTCAGGGGGTTTGGATTCCTCCAATTTGTGACGTCTCTCTCTCTCTCGTTATGAATAATTCATTGAATTCAATTAACGCAAAATGTGTATGTAATACATTTACCTTGTAAGAATTCAATTAATGCTTCTAATTATTACATATTTATGCTGTAACCGTATAGAGAGCATGTATCTCCACATCAGTGGATTAATTTCTGAAAGTCGTCCAAATTTTCCGGCTGAGTGTAGAAAGAACGTATAGAAAAAGAGCTTTTGTTTAATAAATGTACACCAGTTCGCACGCAGTTGATACGATTAGGAAGCAGTTTTTGATCAAGGTTACTGAAGTGTCACAGAAGGCTATGGTTCAACTCGTACACTTCTTGACTTTCGTAACTTCACGAGTTCAATTTTCACTTTACCGTGAAATATTTGCGAGTACAATAAAAAAATACGTTTTTTCTCATTTTTGAGACAGAGTTGAATAGAATACTTTCACTGTCTATTTAATTTGTTGTTCTTGATGCTTTAAGTCGGTCTTTCATTTATGAAAATTCTATACTACGAAATAAATCCATACTTAGCTTTCATCTTTATTTTGCTAATGTGAATAATCCCATTCCATTACCTAAAAATGGCCTCCATGCTCAGGTGTGGATGTATGCGGCTTCACAGAACTTCAACAGCATCGGCATCGGGTTCGGCTCCATGATCACTTTCTCCTCGTACAACAAGTTCAGCAACAACCTCATGTCAGACGTGTGGGTGATAGCTGTCGTCAACGCCAGCACCTCACTGCTGGCCGGTATCATTGTCTTTAGTACCATGGGCAACATCGCTCACGAGCTCGGCTGTTCCATCCCTGAAGTCGTCACCCAAGGTGGGCACATAAAACACGAACGTGCAAGCACTACGCCAGTAAGAATAGAATAAAGTAAGATAGGAAGTGGGCGACGATTTTAATATCACCGAGATGATTGTCTCGGGTGGTGAAGAAAATATCACTTATTATATCCGTATTTCTGACCGCTACTCTTCAGCAAACTTCCATCTCAAATAAAATGAATTGTTAAATTCCTGAGTTGCATTACAAAGTAGTTACGACACAAATTTACTACGATCGTGGCGGCGGTCGAGCGCTTTAATGAAAAATTTAAAATTCTTCATTATTCATTAAATTCTGTAAGCCATATTGGCAGCTCTTGATGCTTGTTGGTATGCTCTTACAGAGTCCGTGATAATTGTCTGACTGTCGCTGAGCCCTCCAGGGTATGCATAAGTGTAACCCACAACACCTATGTTTTGCTGCACAGCTATAGCATCACCAGCTTGGTCGACTGGTATCACCAGCTTGGTCGACTGGTGAGCGAATCTGCTTGCGAGCGGAAAGACCCGGGTTCGAATCCCGCTTCCGACATGGTTGACGCTGCTAGAAATACGGCATGGGACTTGGGTAAAACAACCGAATAATTATCGAAGTAATTATCCGACCCAAGAATGGGCCAGAAGGTTCGTTCCTATAGCCTCATTCTATTCTATTCTATTCTATCTATGACTCAAATTGAGAAATGTATTTTGTTTTGATAGGTGCCCAGCCATATTAGAGTGAGGGGAAACGAAAAGGCAGATGAAGTGCCGTGCAAGTTACACACTTGCAAGAGATCTCTCTGAAACTGATTCCTTGCGCAGGTTATAAATCTGTAATAAAAGCACTACAACTAAGAAATTGTTAGAAACCTAGAGAAATAACAAACTCCGTTCAATTAAAATATGAGCCCCTCACCAGCAGTGAGGTGCTTGCGACAACTGCGGCCTTTAAAAATCAAATTGTCGTTTACGTATGGCCGCACGCATGCCACTCATGGAAACCTGATGGAACGACGGCGAGTGTGGACCAATAAACTTCTATAACTTAATATAATGACTAACACAGTGCCGGACCTACTACTGACATTGTGTAAACCCGGATGTGGCCTTGGAAATTTTATATCCCATAATGTCGACTTTTTCGAGGGATGTAAGACCATCGCTTAATGCGTATGAACATAACCGAAACGCGGCCAACGCGTCACGTTGATGTGGGATGGGGTATCAGCGTGGGTAGGGCGCTGAAACCGTGAGGCTCTGCCCCAAGTGCTGTGTGAAATGTGGCTAACAGAGATAACACCATACTGAGAACTCTGACACTTGCTCCCATTTCCTCAAAAATGTATGTCCCTAAGAATCAGAGGACTGCCTCTTGATACTGTGCATCACTGCTAAGATTGCACTTATTGTGGCTGTGATGGTTGAATCAAGAATGCCATTTCAACTATAATATTATATTATAAGTGATGCATCGCAGAGATTCATTTTTCCTGTCAAAAAAAGAGAATACATATTTAAGCTCAACTTGAATATCTAGACTTTCAGAAGACCTTCGACAAAGTTCCCCACGAAAGACTCCCATATTCCCGAAGACTCTCTCATATGGAATAAGAGGCAACTACTCCCGATGAATACGAAACTGGCCCACTGGTCGCACTCAACGTCTGATGATTCACGATCAAGCAAGTGATTCAACGCTTGTAACATCAGGAGTCCCTCAAAGGAGCGTTTTAGGCACGCTCCTCTTCATCATCTGCATCAACGATCTTGATGTTGGAATCATCAGTAAAATCAACACATTCACTGATGACACGAAACTATCCAATCTAACTAGAGTAACTATCCAAACAGACCTCAACCGTCTTCTACAATGGACCTAAACCTAACAAATGAGCTTTAATATTAATAAATGTTCAGAAATGCACGTTGGTGCAAATAACCAGCATTTCCAACACACGATGTATGACATACCCATTGAAACCGTCTAGCAACAAAGAAATCTAGGGGTCATTGTCACTGAAAATCTCAAACATGACAAACAAGTGGAAAAAAGCGTCAAAAATGCGAGCAGGATTCTTGGTTTCATTGCACGAAACTTTGAATATAAGTCAAAGAACATAATATTACCGCTCTATAAAGCCCTAGTCCGGCCTCGTTTAGAATATGCAGTGGAACTCTGGTCTCCTACCCTACGAAGAGATATTAATAAAATGGAAAAAATCAGCGGGAAGCAACGAAGATGATTCCAGAACTCCGCAATCTCAGCTACGAAAGACGTCTTCAACGCCTTGAACTTGTCTCCCTAGAACAAAGAAGACTGCGAGAACAACTTATTGAGACCTTTAAGTATCTCAACAGCCTTAACAATGTTACCCTGCAAGGTCTTTTCGAAAGAGACTGTAACGTACAAACCAGAAATAAGGGCCAAAAACTGTTACTGGAAACTTCAAGACATCCCAAGCTATGAACTTCTTTTCCGTTAAAATTACCGCAACTTGGAACAAGCTGCCAGAAAACATAGTTTCTGCTGGCACTGTGAACACATTCGAAAATCGTCTTGACAAATTTTGGGTTTCGAACCCCCCCCTCCAGTATAACAATGCACTAACTCTGTGTCCCTAACTCCTTAGGGCCGTTGTATGATTGAGATAAATGCGCGTGGTAGAAATGCCTGTGCGTGAGTGAAATGCGTGTACTCGTACATGACTGAATTGACTCCGTAGTTATTGTGTACGTGCATGATTGATGGATTTACTTTAGATGGCTTGGAACTTCGGTAACAATGGGTAACAATGGCTCGTTCCTATTGCCTTATTCTATTTTATTCTATTCTATTTGCTTGGTGAATGCTCAAAGCATTATTCACCCTCACTGAGCGTGTCCTCACATGTCACCCTCGTATTGTCCCTCATGTAACACAGGACTCGTGTTGATCACATTCACACAGGTCCAGGCCTCGCCTTCGTCGCCTACCCTCAAGCCCTGGCGAAGATGCCGTACCCGCACGTGTTCGCTGTCATGTTCTTCTTCCTTCTCATCATCTTGGGCATCGATTCTCAGTTCGCCACCGTTGAGGTGCGTTTTTATAAAAAAAATTAATCACTGTCATCCTCAAACTGATCTCGTGATGAGTGCATCTATGGCTCATTCATTTACGAACTTTTAATTTTCGTAATATAGCGTTGAAATAGTACCTAACCCCGTGTCACTATAACCTTCATAATCCGAAGCAGTTACTAAGGATATATTTACGAGTAAGGTAGATGATTCAAGTACAAACTCCATGAATGCTTCAAATTTGCTCAAACATATCATAACATCCGTAGATAATTAGGGCATTGATCATGATAGGGGTATTGCAACCAATGAAGAGTGACATTCGAATAGAAGACATTAGTTCATTGGGTCTGCATAGGAACGATTGGTAGTGATAATCTGACATAGCCTCTGTAGAATAAGTAACGCCTGTAGGAGAGGGGCCAGCGACGTCTATAGGAGAAGGGCCAGCAATGCCTGTAGGGGAAGGAACTAGCAACGCCTGTAGGGAAAGGAGCCAACAATGCCTGTAGGGTCACCAGCGCCTGTAGGGCTAGCAGCACCTGTAGTTCAAGTTACACTTCATAACTAACGCCACCTCTTCACCTGCCCACATAGGTGGTCATCACTTCCCTGCAGGACATGTGCCCCGCGCTGGTCAAGTTCCTACGCCGCCACGAGTTCCTCGCGCTTTTCGTGTGTCTCGTCTGCTTCCTTCTCGGCCTGCCTTATTTGTTCAAGGTGCTGCTCCTTTCATCCTCTTCGTGTCGGGGAAAAGGTTTATTTTTTTGGCATTGGCTTTCGTACGAGAGATATGTGAAGTGTCTTCGACCGACACAGTTTGTCGTGTGTTCCAAATTGCTACAATATCAGCAAAAATTTGAACTAGTTATGAAGGTTAAATAGTATAATTAAAATAAGTTTCTTTACTGGTTGCACCGACGTTTACGAGATGATATCATTTTTTCTTATATTAGTAATGTTGCACAGTTTTATGCACGCGCCTGGATCGTAATCAAAACACTACGTGCAGCAGATATTTGTACTGCGAATTATCAGCCTGTAGAAGAGATTCCTTCTACTTTTGTTCCAGTAAATACTTTCTTACTAACTACAGGAGAGGAAAAGCAGTTACATATTTTAGGGGAGTTTGAAATGTTAAACTCTCCTTCAATTACTGTCAACATGACAGGAAACGTTCATTGTAGTCAAAATTTTATAGAATAAACAAGTTTTTGGGTTTTTAACGAGTTTGGAGTTTATTTCTTTCCCTATTTTTATTACGTATCGTTTATCAGTTACTCATCTATTTTTAACACTTTTCCTGCTGCTTCACTCTTCAACCCCTCTTAGTTTGTTGAAATTTTTTGCAAGCTATTTTGTGTCGTCTACCATCGCCACAGGTTCATCAATTTACTTTTTGCCATCAGCACTTCCTGATTTGCTGCTAACGAACTATGCAAATCCAAGTTCGGAAGAATCTCTGCTTCCACACTGGTTATGAGTTTCAATATACGAAAATTAACAGCTTTCTGTCTATCTAATTTCAGTCTCACTTTCAGCCACCCTCAGATATCTCAAACAAAACCCGAGGAATAATATTTTAATTAGCATAACAATGAAAGCACTCATCATTATTACAACATTTCAGCACTGTTGCTAACTTGCATCTCACCAATGTTGCTCAATACTGAATGATTTTGCGCACATTCCAGGGAGGGATTTACTTCTTTCACCTGGTGGACTACTATTCGTCAGCCATCAGCCTGATGTACCTGACCTTCTTCGAGGTGGTGGCTGTGGTGTGGTGCTACGGAGCGGACAGACTCTCCCGTAATCTCAGGGAGATGACTGGCAAGCTGCCCTCCCTCTACTTCAAGTATTGCTGGCGCTTCTTGGCTCCTACCCTCATACTCGTGAGTGGCTGCTGGGCAGCGTGTGCTGTGGCTGTGCGTAGTGTGTGGGGTGAGCACTGCATCATCGCCGCTGTGTTATGCGATCCCTGTGTTATGCGATCCCTGTGTTATGCGATCGCTGTGTTATGCGATCGCTGTGTTATGCGATCGCTGTGTTATGCGATCGCTGTGTTATGCGATCGCTGTGTTATGCGATCTCTGTGTTGTGCGATCTCTGTGTTGTGCGATCTCTGTGTTATGCGATCTCTGTGTGTTATGCGATCTCTGTGTGTTATGCGATCTCTGTGTGTTATGCGATCTCTGTGTGTTATGCGATCTCTGTGTGTTATGCGATCCCTGTGTGTAATGCGATCCCTGTGTG
>VCRD01001648.1:0-115925 GCA_006783055.1 Trinorchestia longiramus | reverse complement strand
GGTTTGATTGCCACCTAACAGCTCATAATGAACAATTCCCTTTATGTCCCGCCACACACAGAAATTTTTTCAGCTGCAGACTACCTCGAAGCTGTGGAATAAGGTTGAAATTACGGCCGAGCCACAGTCTTTTACGTTTAACATAATTGTACGGTATCCATTTCGTACCTCCAGTAACGATTCTATCTAAGAATTGGGTATGAAATTGAACATACCCTAGTAAGACAACAGTTCACACGTTGTTGGAAATTGATCTCTGAAAGATCGTGTGGAATTTATTTTCCAGCCTTGGAGACTTTAGCAATTCTTATAATTTCATGATATATGGTCATGCAGCTCACGTTAAACTTTTTCCTCATTGATCTAGTTGTTTTGAAAGAATCATCAATGGTAGCCAGCAATAAGTTCTTCAAAACTGAGTCTTTTTGAGCATTATTTTCTTAGCTCGTCCTCAAGACTAAAGGCTGGCTTCCTTTTTGGAACGTGAAATCATCTTCTACAACTCCTTACGATTGCCAAATGATTTCCGTATGTGTTCGTGAGCGATCTTATGGCTAGACTTGCTGCACTTCCCTTTTGAAATTCATATAGCAAAATATGCCTGAAGTGCTCATTGCTTGGAGTATAAATTTTGGTCAATAATATGTATTTTAATAATTATCAATGAATCTGAAAGTGTAAATAATATTTAAGTGATTTTGATAGCTGCACATATGTACGATTAATATAATCGTACACTAAAATTATAAATCAAGAAACGGATAAAACTTACGTAAAGGGCTGATAGTAACCTAAAATTATGTATTGCAAACTGTAAAGAAAGTTTTTTGTATATTATTTGTAGTTATGGGCCGTCCCCCAAGTCTATATATTGTAAATCTTATTTCAATAGTAACAAATCAATTCATTTCAGCTTTAATATCATATACTTCATTTTCAGTTAATTTTCAAACCTTAAGATTAGTCAGATGTATGTTCCACAAGATTGTTTACAATGACTTTATTTTACAAAAAAACAATAACAAAAAATAATTTAAATGTTTTGAGCTCGATATTAATAGCCAGAAATTTACCTTTGTTACCCACAAAAGAAAGAATGGTGCACAATTTTCTTTGACGAGAACACCAACCAATCACAAGTCACAACGAAAACTCCAACCAATCACAATAGTTCTCTTATACGGACTTGGTAAACTGAGAGTAATCCATTTCACCTGAGCAGCATTACTACAGCCTTGGATCTGGTGTACTGGACTACTGCAAGTAGTGTACTTCACCTCGACGCCAACGCGACATGATTATAGGAGATGACTAGACTAGAGAACAGTAGTCTACTCTTGCTCGACGATCCCTGGTTTTTGGCAAATGTGTCGGGTAGTCTACTAATGCTTTCCACCCTTCAATTAGTAACTAATCAGTAAACGAGACCGTGAAAAGTACCAATAAATGTTATCATCCCATTATTTATTAAACTACTCACACTGCGTTCGCCTTTCATAATGGAGCGGAGGAGAGAATTAGCCAGAGAGAGACACACAAAGAAGATTTCGATTGAGAGGAAGAAAGGCAATCTATTCGAGATACGAACAGGAACTTTATGGTACGAAGAAGACAAAATATGAATACCACTGATAGAGAGCATGAATTTGTGGAAGCTAGAAATAGAGCAGCTGAAAGAAGAGCTCGCATGACTGAAGAGGAAAAAGACGTTTTTACTTAAACGATTTAAGAAATCGTTACCAGGAAAGAGCGAATATGAGCCAAGAAGAGATAATTGATCATAATTAAAATATATACTGGCACGAAACCAAGAACGAAGACTGAACACAATTCAAATAAATAACGAACAATGTAATATTGGTCTTGTGAATGTCATATTTCGCTTCTGTTCTGCTTTTAAATTTCAAGGAGAGCTACTAAATTGCTGTCACGATGGAAAAGTTTGCTTGCCCTCTTCACACGAATGCCCTCTACTACTTCGAAGATTGTTGGAGTGTGATAATCATGAAGCAAGAAATTACCGAGACAACATTCAGTTTACCCTAATGTAAACTGAATTATATGAAAACTTTGCATTGCATAAAAATTTGATTTCAAGTTACAGTAATTATTTCAGGAATCTTACCATATCAAAGAATGCCTATAAAATGTATTTCCTTCATAGTTAACCTTATATGCTTGGAAGAAAGTTAATTATTGAAATCGTGTAATCTACATGCGTTTCTGCTAGTCCTCATAGTTCTGCTTATTAACCTCCAGGGACTGGATTAGCACTTTAGGATCATTCTTAAGCTATTTTTGGGAAAAAATGAATTCCTCGTAGCTAGTTAGATTATATTATTACAAAATGATTTCAATGTTCAGAATAAATTGATTGAAATCCTCAACCCTGAGTGTCTATACTTTGGTAGTGGTACCTGAGGGAGTTTCAACTAGCTACGATACACGTCGTCCCGTGTTTGTGCGGATGCCGCCACATCAGTACTTTGTTCCGCGATTTCTAAAGTGGTTGGAACGGCTATAAGTTTACGGGAGTAGTCAACACCGGTGTTGTACCCGGACTGCAACTCTGCTTCATCAGCTTCGTCTGAAAACAAAAGCTGTGAAATTTTACGATCTATGTCTTTCAGGTCACTCTCCAATAACCGCAGCCGAACGGCAGTCTAACGCTTTTCACTGTGGGAAGGAATAAGAAGAAATATTAGTTACAACGTTAATATGTGTGCAAGTAATTTCCGCACGCATATACTTACGATTGTGGTTCAAGAATTTGAGATCCATTACGATCACGTACAGTCAAACGAATGACAAGGCAAGCTTATTTAACACGTTTGTTGCGATTGCCCGATTGGTGTAAAACTTCACTTTGTACGCATAGTCACTAGAAGGATCTGAAAAAATTACAGAACCTAACCTAAGTAACTCACCGGTGGGTCGCATCGCAACAAACGTGTTAAAGTGCACGCGGAATCCCACTGAGTAACTCTGTAAGGAATCAAAATTTGCTCACAATTAATACAAGACATCCGAGCCGTAGGCGGTGGAAGGTGACATAGCAACGGAGACCCCACTCTGCCCCACGTTGGACACCATATCGAAAATGACCAGTAGGGGGAAAGAAAATCCAGTTCAGTCTCATGTATAGCAATAAGAACTTATTTTTCTCATCGAAACGTAGAAGCTAAACTTCAAGTGACCTGGAGTATTCGATGCAAATTTACGTCGGTAGCCCTACGCCAAGTTAAACCCACTGGTATCACCGAAGAAGGCGTTTGCTGGCTGTTAGCAAAGCAATAGTTAGGTTTTTTTTATTTGCAAAGAAAGATCAATCCTTCCCCCACGGGTTTTAATCATACATCTAGCAATTTTCGAAGAAGAAGAAACTTGTCACGAAATATAGTTTCTTTAGTAAGAAGGGAATGAAATCCGTAGCAATTTTTAGATTAGCAATTAACAGTAAGGTAGAGAATTGAGATAGCAGTTTTCCTACATCATATGCAACGCATCGAAACTAGAGAATATACGACCAAGACGCGAGAACCCTTTACAACTTCTATGTTTATTTATAAGAACAGAGAGGTGAACATCACATCAGCATTGATGTATAACCTCTATTCTAAAGCTGACTGGACACTACGCTTATTGTCTCTGCAACGCATCTAGAAAAAGAGAGAGTCAGCTCGTTGATCTCCCATGCTGCTGCCAAGCCAGGTGTGGATGGCCGGCATATCAAACTTGTAGAGATGAATCGTGCAGTCCCACATCACCGACCGCAACCGATGGCCAGAGGTCGCAGCGAAGTTAGCACCCGTCATGAGAATAGCACCGCAACACTGGAGATTCTCACACTGAAGACACATTTTAAGCTGCTCGGAAGAATTATTATTTGGATGATTGCGGGGCGGATGCTGACCGTGAACTGTGGCGCAGAGTGTACACCACAGTACAGTAAAGAGAAGTACGATGATATGGGGGGGTTGGCAATGACCACCCCAACGGCGGTTTTCAGACGATGACGTCATCNAATTGTTTTGTTCTACATACCCATTTTATTAGTTTATTAGATGCAATGATAATTTATTTCTGCTCGTACGCTTTCAACATGATCATTTATTTTGTTGTCATTGATTAAATTAACCGTATAGTACACAAGCACATTCCGACTTCATGCACACAAAGGTAGTTCATATTTGCGATTTGACTTTTTTGTCATACTCACACCTGCACATTAGAAATTATTTTCACATATGCAATGATAATCTGTTTTCCAATTGTTAGGCTCTGAATAAAATCGGCTATTGTTTTTTGTCGAACCTCAAATGGTAATAATCATGCAAGATGCAACCTCCAATACCTTTATTTTTAATGACTCATTGGTGTTCTTTCTGTCACCAGACTTTCTGAGTTGTTTTAAACCCAGAACCTTAAAATAACGTCAGAGTATACGTTTTAAAGTTTTTCTTGATCATTGTATTACTTATCATGATAGATGTATTCAAAAATACCTTTATGTTCAGGAATTTTAAAATGTAATCGGGTTGTTTTATATTCTCTATATATCAACATTTTTGGAAACCAATAGATTCAGTATTTGTTTTCCTTTCGCTGAGATCCCAGTGTTAACATTGCTATAGTTACTATCTAGGAAGTTTTTCTGGTTTAAAAATACTATCACTGAAATTTACGACGGTAAGACAGTACTTAAAGGTACAAGACAAAATTAAATAAACAAAAGAATTACCTTGTCTATAAAAATTTGTTGCTTCATTTCACAGAAGCAACAAACTCTATTTAATTCAGTACGACATTGAAACACTCACATTTTCTGCTGAGAAATACTTTTCTTGCATATACTCGTATGAACGAACGTATTTTTTAAAACTGCGTTTTAAAATTAAAACAAGTGCTAGCATTTTTATATTTAGTATTTAAAGTACACAGTGATATTTAAAGTACACAAACTATTGGTTGAGCTGCAAAATAATTAATTAATTTGGACTAAAATAATTATACCAGAAGGTGGAGGGGCGGGACCTAGCCCTCTCGAGCAACCAATCGCAGAGCAGCTTTAAAAGACGCCTAGGTAGAGCTGTACTCGCAATGCAGGGCAAAAATACGCGTTCGGCAGTAAATCCAAAGGAGACCAAGTCGAGTAGTCTACTTTAGCTGTCCCGTGCTGTCGCTAACACAGCGCTGACAGAGGCGATTACGATCCAGTAGTCTACTAAATATTTTTCACGGGAAAAAATGCAAGTAGTCCACTAGTGCTTTCCACCCTTCAATTATTCTTCTTGATCTCTCACCACAGTCAAATAATTGTTCTTTTTGATCTCCAGCCACAAGGCCAAATACGACCCCTTATATAGAATATCTTCGTAGCCACGATACCGCCAGGCACCGCGCTTTCATAATAATGAGGAACGTTACACACAAACTTAGTTTTACGCGTATTAATATATACATGTTAAAGAACTCTTACAGAAAGAGTTTGCTTCTCCACTAACTCAAAAGTACGAGGCAATGAAACGATTATCAGAAATGAGATTATCGAAAGGGGAAGATCCCTACTTCTACATAGGTCAAATGCGATCTTTGGTAGAAAATGTCTCCAAGCCTTCGACATTGATTCAAACACTGTACTTCAGTACTTTTTTGGAAAGGTATGAATGAAGATTTTCAAAGGCAATTTATTCATCTAACTAATAAAAATGAAGCTCCCCTTGATGACTTAATGGAGCACGTTTATGATGTAACAGAACGTTATCTTGCCATTGATGCAAAAATCGGGTGCAAATTTTACTGTTGACGTAAAGTCAGGAACTGTGTTCTCGAAAGCAATATTGCAGTTTTTGCTCCGGCAGGGGTGCTAGAGAGATCTCTCATTCCACTTTTAATTGTCCAAATTGTACAACACCCAAGGCAAAATGTGAGATTGGTGGCAATGAAAGGCTGTACGCGTTGTGCTAACACAAGTCACGATTCTAAAGCATGACCATTTCGGTTTAAGAAACTCTGTTCGCGTTGTGCGAACTTTCATTTTTCTTTCTTGTGTCGGTGACGGTTTGGTCACAAAAGATAAGGTATCAGCTAAACCCTATATACCAGTGGTTCTTAACCTTGTTGGAGTTACCGAACACCACCAATTTTATATGCGCATTCACCGAACAATTGTTAATTAAAAAAAAATATTTTTCTTTCAAATTCAAACATAGGTGTATATTTACTGACGCACAAAATGAACCGTGCATCAACATTACTGTGTTCAAAGAACAAAATCATCACAACATGATTTTCACACAAAACTTGAATATTTGCTGCAAATCAGTTTAACTTCTGCTGTTGCCTTTCAGAGACCAGTTCAGAAATGCGCGGTTTCACCTTGGCAAGTGCCCCTCTCATGTTATTTTTGCAACAAAGTCTGTTCCTTTTCCTCGTTTTTATGTCCAGCATCCTCGAAAAGGATTGCTCGCAAAGATATGTTGTAACAAACGATATGAAAATCTTCAGAGCTTTATCAGCAATAACCGAGTACGTTACCATTTATTGACACTAAAATGTTGAAAGCGTTGTTGTTCTGAAGAGTTGCTGTTGAAACTGGGTCTGCTGAATTTCAATGATTTCGTCGAGGTATTTATCATTGACATCTATTGTCTCAACATTTAACGTGAACGGCTGTCTCACCCATGGTGGATATGACTCTTGTAGGGAAGTATCCATCGAGAGGCTTTGCAAGCCCATTTAAGTGCGTGGCAATTGGTTCCTTCAGTTTTACAGGAACAGAAATGTATCCAATTCCAGATAAATCTTCGATCTTATTTACAGTCATCCAGCAGGGGAAAGTTTACCAAGTTATTGTTCTCAGTTCGTTGTTTCCAAAACAGTTCCAAAGCTTTCAGGTTTACTTGCGCTTCGATGATGCTTACTCCCCCGCTCTGCATGTTTTGAGTAAGATGATTGAAAGCTGCGAAGATATCCACCAAGTTCGCTGAAATGAAAATGAACTCAGAATTTTTGAAACAATCGGCATGGCAATGTTGATGCTCTATCAAAAACAGGGCTAATTCAACACGCACGGCAAAAACACTATTCAGCACCTCTCCCTGGGATGACCACCGAATTTTAGAATGATAGTACCTCGAATTCAGAGCCCATTTCTTTACACAGCTCACTGAAGGTACAATGCCTCAGAACACTAGTTCGCGCATAGTTCACGCATTCCACTACAATTATTAATATTTTTGCAGTTTTGGAGGCAAGATATTTGTTGCCAACGCATGCTTGTACAGAATACAATGCGTAACATTGTGTGGTGCATCGGCTTTCATTAGCGCACCAAAACCAGACTTTATTCCTAGCACAACTAGAGCTCCGTTCGAACAAACTGCTGAAACCATATCCCATAAAAGACCGTTATCTTTGAAGAAGTTATCCACAAGTTTCTTCACATTGGCTGCCTTAGTTGTTGTTGTAAGAGCATTACAAAATAAAAAATCCTCATCACGTTGTCTTTCACATGGCCCACGAATACAGCAAGGTGACTTAGATTGGAAACCTCTGTGGCCTCGTCGAGTTGAAGGCTTAATTTTGCTGGGCTTGAAATCAGATCTTCAACTACTTAGATGTCCTTGCTCATGTCCTTTATTCTGTCGCTGATGGTGTCATTTGGAAGAGGAATTTGGGATAACTTTAGTTCAGCTTCTTTTCCCAGCATGATATTCGCCATCTTCAACACAGCTGATTTTACGAGTGTTTCACCAATTGTGTGTTGTTTGCCCTGTTTCGCAATCAGGTGAATAGCTTTGTACGATGCTACAAGGATCTGTTTGTTGATGGGTACAAAGCCGATAACAGGCAGAGTAGCCTTTTCATCGTATCTGGCTCTCTTCACCTTGAATTCAGCGAGTGTTGTGTTCTTGTATTTTCCATCTCAATGCAGCTTAAAGAAGTGTTCCTCGTTTTGGAGGTGTTAGACTATAATTGCTCAACTTGGCATTGCAAATCATGCAGTTAGGACCCTGACTCCCGTCACGTTCCATTATACATGTGAATCATATTGTATATATTCATCCGACCCTTTCTTTTCTGCTCGACATAGTAGATATGAAGGGAATAAAATATTAAGAAAGAATTCGGAAAATGTACCACAACGACAATCAATTCGACTACTGAGTGCACTAAATTCCCTGTAGCACAGATTGGTCAAGCAATGTAGCGTGATCACATGTAGTCAATGATGGCCAAGCGGGGAGTGTTATCATGAATAATATGAGTCGGATGTGTGTCTTGACCTCCGCCGAGCCCCTGGAGTTCGATAGAACCCAGGTTAAGAACCACTACTCTAAACCTAACGCAGTTGAGCCCTCCCAATCTAGCGATATAGGTAGACTCCCTTCCGTCCGGTGCAGTTTCGATTAACACATTCATTGCGGTTGCCTAGCGGGTGCAAATCTTTACTTTGAACATACAATTACTTGAAAGCTTTGAAAAAATTAGAGCCTAACCTGAGTGACCCACCGGTGGGTCATATCGCAATAAATGTGTTAATAAAGAGACTCTTGCACTCACTGTGAAATTATGGGAGCGATTCAATCATGCCTGCGTTTGTGCTACTCTTGGGTGAGGGTAGCATTAGAGGTATGAGAGACAGCGGTTGTCAACCTAACTTCATCAGATTTTTGTGCTCAAAAGCTAAATTTACCGCTGGTTGACAGATTTTGCTTTGACTGTCAATGGGTTTAATTGCACGCAAACTTACGGAACTCGGCTGGTAGAATTGACTGTAAACGCCTGTCATCCACCATTGCAGGCCATTTGTGTGCCTGAGATAAAAACTATTTTTCATTTACCAGGGCTAGCAAGAATTGCCGATTACTTCATTTCTAAAGGATACACGTTGGCTGATCCTAATTTGTTGATCTGCAACGATTATATAAAAAATTTAGACTTTGTATTGGGAAACTAACTCAGATCTTGCCTCACCAGGATGAATTGTCTGGCGAGTCAACTCAGTCTGTTTTTTCACGTACCCCTTGGGGTGTCATGCTTTCGGGAGACGTTTAACGCCTGTTGAAAAATTTAACATTCCTACCAGAAGCTAAGGCAGCAGACCAGGTGGCTCCTAAAGCGGCTCACATGCAGACGGTAAGCCCTTTCGAGAGGCATAGCCGCGGAGTATTCAAGGATTGTAAGTCTGGTGACTTAGCACAGGTGGAGAGCCAAACTAGTGAGACCGATTTTCTTATACATGACCGAAAACCTTTCTAGTTCTGCTCAGGATGTAAGTTCTGCCCCAGATTCTTGGTTCAGTGAACCAGCTACTGCACACGATTTCACCCGTCTTAATTATGAAAGCGTTCATTATGAGAATGTAAACGTTGAAAGAGATGTAAAGTTGGTTCAACTCGTTAGACAATGCCGGTCGTGCTCATGACAGGAGATTGATTATGCCTCTGCTCTGGAATTATGAAGTATGCCATTTGCTTGGTAGAAATTTCAATCTCGCTAAGCAAGTCCTGAAATCTAATCTTCCACGTTTGAAGCATAAGCCTTAATATTTAAGCATGTGTGGTACTCATAAAAGATCAGGTCGAGGACGGAGTGATTGAAAGCGTGGGAAATATTTTAGAATTCATGAAACGCAATCCATCTTGCAGTTTTTTGCCGCATATGGAGGTACTCAAGCCTGAAAGGGAGAGCACAAAATCTAGAATTGTGCAAATGTCTAATTATGCGCGAAAGATCTTACTAGATCTCGAACTTTGTCTCATAATCAGGCAATGCATAGGGGACCAAATCTTAACAAAAAGTCAAGCTCTCTAGTAATATCACGCTTTGACAAGTATCTTCTAATTTTTTATATCAAGAAAGTTTTTCTGAACATAGGTCTGCCAGAGGAGGATCGAATAAAATTGATGTTTCTCTGGTAATGTAATGTATCCGGTTCCGATTTCAGGATAGTAACGTACAAAAACATGCGCTTCCCGTTCGGACTGAGATGCTCTCCAACCATTGCTATAGGTGAGACTGAACTGGATTTTCTCTTCACCCCCACTGGTCATTTTTAATACAGCACGGCATGTATCCCTGCTCTATGAGCGACCTAGATGCTGCAAAAAATGAGAAGAAATTCCACAAAAATTTTCTAAACGCGCATGTTTCAGTGTTTAAATTTAATTACTTTTGAATTCCATTAATACTTTCCCTATCCATTTCCAAGGTATCAAAATTACCTAAAATGGCTACAAGTAGGTCATGCACATTCCTTTACAAAATATACCTTCAAGTCCCCCAACTCTCAGCGTCTTTAACATTGTATAAGAAATTAAACTCTTCCCTTGTGTGGCTTTATTTTACCATGTATACCGCTTAAACCACTACTGTGGAGTCCGTATCTACCATTCCCTAGCTGTGGACAAACCGGATAATATGCTCCGTCTAATCTATGATGTTTTCTTTTGTATTTTTTCATACAATTGACTGTTGTCAGAGCAACACTCGTTGTTTATTTTATTTTTTCATTTTCTTCTTCGGTACGCCCTATGTCCTTGTCGAAGAGGCAACATGTGTTTTTCATAAATTTTCTTGTTTGACGTCATTTTATCCATGTAACACTATGTAACACTATGTTCTCTGTGTTATCAAATTATCTTTGACTTTAAGTTTCATCGTTGGGATGTTATAGATTTTTCCTATCACAGTATTATAGTATAATGTTTAATTATCACAAGAAATACTATTCTCATGACGCCGCTTAAAAAATTGTAAGAGTCCTTCCACAGGCGAGTGAATTAATAATCAGGCTCAGCGAATTCTTAACAGCTTTGAATTAAAGGGAACCCAATTATATTTTGAGTACACTAGAGTTCAAATTCAACCAAATTATTTGCCAAGTGAAACACAACCTCTTTGTTTTAAAGTGACCAAATCTGTGTTTGTCACAGTTTTTCATTCTTCGTAACAAGCTCCGACAGATATTTGCGTATCCATGTCCATTTGAACGACCCGGCCATCAACAGTTCTCAGAAGTGACAATGGGTACCTGCATGTTATATTTTTTACAATTCACGCTTTAGCGTTCTTTTGCTTCTTTGATTTACGTCGTCATGATACGTTGTGAGTATCAAAACATGTATTTTTTAATTAGTTAGCATAGTCCTAAGAAATCATTGAATGTTTATGGGATTCAAAATAAGGAAGATCAGCTAGTTATTGCATCCTGAAAAAGCAGACGCTGTAGTTGATGCCCCATTAATGGAGAATTTACAGAAGATCATAAAAATAATTGTACATAATGTTTTGTGGGAGAATGTTCTAAGTGTTTCTGGGAATAAGTTTGCAATTGTTTCGAGTGGAGAAAAATAAAGTACTTATGCACAAGCGAGCTTGGTTTCTTTGGCTTCTCTTCGAAGTTGTGAATTTTCATCCCTATGTTGATATTCTTAAGCGTTTTTCTCTTTCCAATATGAAATTTCTTCATCACTGAATATGGTCCATATACCTATATTACTTCTGACACTAATATACAGTAAGTACATAAGAGAACATTCACATTTGGGTGCCTGGTGATGAAATATGTATAACCTACGGATATTACTTCTTGGTGTTACTGAAAATTGTTCCTGGGTGGCACTGACACTTAGATTCATAGTTGAACGCTTTGGATTCGGTGTTTGGATTTACAGATGAACGTTCTGGTGTACAACTGATACAAGGATTTACTAAAATACCTTCGTGGAAGCCTCTGATATTATGTATTACTGACTCTGTGTTCCTGTGTGTCTAAAAATGCATATGAACGAACAACATCTGTCGTTGAACCTGTATATTTTGAGTATAAAGAAACAAATAATGTAAATAGTATTCAGTTGTTGACTATATCTTTGTTTTCTGCGTTACGTGTTCTCTTACTTGCACCACTTCCATGGAATATCCGTATTCTGAAAATTAAAAGGTTTGAGCATGAATATCGGTCATCTGAATTTGATTTTCACATCAGTGAGTCAAAATGAATTATTTTAAGGCCAGCTGATACAGAAGCTGCAGAGTATGGATGGTTTTATTCCATGTATTATTTCCTACTAGTAAGTGTACAAGTAGACTGCCACACACGTACCCAAGATATTTGGAAGTACAACGGTTGCGTATGTTTTCTCTCATCGATAGAGTTCACATCTTAAACAACCGTTGCTTGTGTTGGAGCTACTTCAAGAAAGCAGTTTGTTTCACATTGATAGAACGTAAGAAAATTTTTCAGCGTTTGTATGTAGGACTGAATAAACGCTCGTATGATCAATGTGATCTACGTGATTTTCAATAGATCGAATTTGTGCAGAAGGCAAGCCTAGTCATGCACGTATACAAACACTTTTTCGACATACTCACTCTCATTTAGTGCTGTACACTCGCGTAAAATTGAGAAAAAAAGCAGAAGAGAGGAGCATCCATGAATTTCTCAAACCACTGTTGGAAAATTTTTGCTCCCAATGTCATATAACAAGAACCACTCATATGAACACCTTCTCGCCAGCACACGTACTCTCTTCTATTCTTCGTATCTCCCTAGAACCAAAGGATATTCTCATTTTTTTTAAGACAACGTGTTAACATTACATCTGACATTAACTACTGCAAGCCGATTAACTTGAAATTGTCAACGATTCACTTGCATTTCGAAAATAAGTGAGTTTTATGTGTAAAGTTTTATGGTGGATCCCTCAGTGTTACTCATAGAGCACAGTTTTTAATTCCGTATGTATGCAACGTTGAAGTAGATTGCCCTGACTATCGATAACCCATAAGCATAACAGCTCATACTGATTTGTTGAAGACATATTTGAAAAGTTTTCTGCAGAATATTGGATATTTTGAAGGAAATATAGTGCTTTCTTCCAGAGATGCCTTACTTAGTGCACACCTAATCCCGCTGGTTAATGTCACTGTTTGTTACCGGCAAGGGGTTTGTCTCAGCGTAAAGTTTCACAATGGTGTAGCTGTAAAATGAACAAGTGAAAGCTCATAGTCGTTCAGTAATACTTGATCGCTCCATAATATTCCAAGGTTTACGTATGTTCTACGACAAAAAGTGAATTTCAACTTCTTCGAAGATATTTTGAAAGGAATTGTCTTACAGCATATTTTAGAACTTAAAGGTACTAAAGTGTATTGAAAAGACAACTAAACCATTGTAACACAGAAACAACTCATAAATTTGCTATCTCGCGGCGTACTCTTACCAGGCCTAAATCGAATGAATTAACAATAACATTAATCAGCACATCCTTGGGCTAACAGAGACTTTATGAACATGATAACTAGCTGCTTAGCAGCGGTAAGTACTATCCCTTTTTTCCAAAAAAATACCAAGACTCTGAATAGCTGTAGTCTTCAAGTTTTCCGAAATATTGAAATTACTATTAATATCATCATGAATAGTGTTGGGTAGTATTTAGATACATTATATTTGAATACGCATGGAAATGCATTTGTGTAATTAAAAATACATTTTCAAATGCATTAAAAATAGTGTATTTAAATACTGAATTTAACTATAATATTTGGGTTTAAACACATTGTATCTAAATACATTGAAATAATTTTTCCTTTAGTATGATGCTTCCAACGAGTTTGAACTTCCAAACAAGATACTTGAAATACGTTCACACGTCGTTGTAACGCAATGGACCTTTAATCACGTCCACAGCTTGGCAAGCAATTCAGGATGAGTTTTCGTGAGGGGTGGTGCAACTGCTCTGATACTATTTGTAATTCGTCGTACGCAATAGCTATAGTTATGATTGTCTTTAAATGATCTATTTCGTGTCCCTTACTCTGTTCAAGTCCCGAAAATAGAGAAAGGACGTTAGTACACCCTATTTTTTATGAAATTTTTTTTAGAATAATAGAACAATCATGTGTTAAACTCAGGTGTGGATGCTGTTGGCCAAACGATCTCAGCCGCCATGAACAGTGCAATGTATCTTTACAATCATATTAAGAAAACCAAGATCGCTCATTGAACTATTCCTTGATAACTTACCAACCGTGTATGTATCCACGTTTTATTTTACAAGTCTTTATTTCTTATCATTTGAGACCTCTTTTCTAATGGTCACAGGAAAAATTAATGGCAAATATTTTAATGCAATTCCAAAGGTCAATGCTTCATAGCAAATGATAATTATTACTTGTAAAACTATTTGCTTTCACTTCATGAGTTTTAATGTCTCTGTCATTTGTTCGGAAATTTTGCATAAATAATGTCTCATTGTTCTTCTTTTCTGAGTGACTGATATTTCACCTATAATCTGTTGTGTGGGGAGAATGTTATCTCTTTAAGGTGAATTCGATACATGTTTTATCATAAAATAACATTTGTATTCTACGCGTGGAATTCTCAGAATTCCAAGCACCATTTATATCGATATTGACAGAGAAAGCGTTTTTCGAGGTTAAAAATAGCTCTGCTACGAGATGGAATTCCTTAGAGCTTCTAACCATGAAAACTTCAGAAATAAAGTTCATTGTTGATAATATCCCAGTATGTGATTTGGAACCCATCGCTACTGCAATCGATCATCTGCAAGAAGTCATTTTCTACGGTTACTTCCCACCTACCCTTCTTACTATTCAGATTAGACTCAACGAACTGAAGTCAAAGCAGTTAAAACATTGCCTCCCACTCTTACAGGCAGTTTTTCAAGAAAAGGTTTCAAAAATACCTTCTGCTACTTAATGAGCCAGACGTTTATGACTCTATATTGGCTACAACCACTCATTTTTATCTCAATTTGGGATGGGTGGATACTAACAAAGTGTGGGACTGCAAGAGCAAAATGAATGCAATGAAAAATAACCTCACAATTTGTGCCTCGTTATTCCAGTCTGCAAGTTCTGCCGGTGCCTCAGAGGACTCAAACTTGACGTCATCTGAAGATGAGTACTTTGACTTCTAAAAGAAAAGCGCATTCAACGAATCCTTAGTAGAAATGCAGGTTATGGCGTATCTCAACAACAGTGACAAAATCATTGAAATCTTGAAATGCCATCCTCCTATTTTAAAACGTTGACTCCGAAGTGGTACGTATGTGTACCACTTAGGTTAGGTTCTGTAATTTTTTCAGATCCTTCTAATGACTATGCGTACAAAGTGAAGTTTTACACCAATCAGGCAATCGGAGTCAACGTGTTAAAAATGGTTCTTCGTTTTAACACAAATTTTATGTATTCTGGCCCGGTCGAAAGGTAATTTTCTCCTGCTGACTTCACCTTAATTCCCTATAAAAATAAACTTAGCAACAATACTGTTGAACAGTTGATATTATAAATAAAAACTTTTAATTTTTCGGTTCACGTTCTGAGGTTTTTAACTGCATTTTCATTGTGTGAGTTCCTAATGAGAATTTAACGTTTAGGAGGAGTAAAATTTACACATGACCTTTATACCTGTTAATAGAATATATTATCAGGAACACATAATGCACTTTGTTTAGGAATGTAAACGCTTTGACTGACCTAATGCTACTCCAGTTGAAAACTAAAGTCATAATGAAATATAAAGGCGTCCTATTTTCAGGGATATCAATTGAAGAAATTATATTTTATTTGATTTAGATAGTGCATTTAGAGTCAAGTTTTTCAACCTTTTCAGGTTACTAGTTGAGAGTCAATAGTGATGTACTTCTGCAGCAGTTGAAAGGCGTTTCAGCAAGGGCAGAGAGCATTTTAGAGAAAAAATAAAGAAATGAAGACTATAGATTACGAATCGAAGACATTCGTGCAGGTGGTCGGGTCCGAGGCTTCTTACACGAGAGAGACACGGAAGGAGAAAACAAATGAATGTCTACTTACATACAAAAACTAAACTTACAACAGACTTGTGCAATCAACAATGGTTACAATGAGGTAGGTAGCTTGATCGAATTCCCGTCGAGAAATACTAAATTCTTGAGGCACGTTAACGAGGATAGACAGTATCAGCCTGCCTCCTTGGGTGCAGCTAGAAAATCCTATCTATCACCCCGAAGAACGTCAAGCCCCAAAAATATGTGAAAGGCAATCCCCTTGATCATACCTCCAGGAGGCTTCTCTTGGAATGCATCTTAAAGGAATATACCTAATTTATGTCTGCAGAAATATACTGTATATGATCATTTTTTTCGAGGTTCGTCATACATCAGCTATTTATGAAAGTAATGCAGGACAGTGTAGGAAGAAAGTAACAAAACTGTATTGATGCTTGTTTTTAAAATTAATTCAAAAATGGTAATTGAGAGAAAAATTATACTGAGAGCCAGTGTTTTAGACAAAAATAATTGTCAGTCCAGCGACTTGAAATTCTAGTCGCGTTTCTATAATAGTGAAGCTAGTTCCTCGTACGACAGTATAATGCACGTACACTTTAAAGTGACGCTAAGATTACAACTCTAAATGAATTATATCTTAAAGTCTATTTAGTACACTCAAGCTATGAGTATCTTGATTTTTCAAAACGTAAATTTAATTTTAAGAGAAAGGTATTTTCCAAAGTATTTGAATACATTCGAAAAATGCATTTAGTATTTAGTATTTAAATACATTTAAGGTATTTTGTGCCATCACTGATCATGAATACTTTTTGAAAACTCATTGCTGTCTTCTAAATATATTTAACGTTCTGTAACTCATACGTATATACAGCAGTTAAATTCAAAGTTTTTAAGTCTTTGGCCATTATAGTCAATTGAAATATTTGAACTTCTGTTCAGAGAAGAGATAGAGGTTTTACTAAAACATTGTAAGCTAAAATAAGGGTCAGAATCATTAACAACCCCACACAAAAAATTGTTAAATGAAGTCTTCGAAATCATTGCCTTCTTACCAAAAGGATGCCATGTCCTTATTCAGTTCTTACGTTTAACACAGTCTGTAAATATAAATTTCAAAAAACTGCTTTACAGTTTTGTAAACCTATGAAAGATAAAGCGTGAACTGGGAGAACAAGTTCGTGGAAATTATTGATGCAGGGTAAATTGTCTTCAAACTCTGTGCGTTATTATTTTGAAAAAATAGCCTGATTTGATGCAAATGTCTCCTATTTGTGTTTCAAAAAACAAGTTTTCAAGTCTGTACACTTCAGCGATAACGTTAATGTCAAAAAAGAGTCAGTAACTAGAAAAAGAGAATTATGTTGAACCTTCAAAACTATTTGCCAAGGATTTAATATCAATGCTAATTTGAACAAATTGTTAATACTCAAATTAAAATTTATCAAATAACGTGCACAAAAATACATATTTCTACTGCCACCACATTGGTTGACAATATTTCAGCAGCACTTAATTCCCGCCTTGTTATTTTCAACATTTATGGATTCACTGATGATTTATTGTTTTTATTTAGAGTACTTGTGTTACCCAACATTTTTTCAAGTATCTCATTTCTCTACATGGTGTAAATATAACGATACTTAAAACTACTCGTCGCAACTTGACGAATACTCATAGACATTAAGTCTCCACAAATGCCCACGGGATCATTTGCTTGTGATACAGGTACAAATAAACTTCATTCTGAAATCTTTTATTTTCTGCCCTTCTTTATGTTTTATCTCTTATGCAAATCAGAACATGTAAATATTTATGAGCTAGTATTTTATGGTTTGCCGAAATGTGTGTCTCAATTCAGTCTATATAGTGTTTGAAACAATGGGTTGTGAAAAACTTTCCAGAGCATGACGAAATAGATGATACATGTGGATTTTAATAATGCCCATACAAAAATTTGAAATTATGGAAGAATGTCAAGCAAATTTTTATGACAATACGTGATTATCTTCTGCTATTCTAGAACATTGAAAAATGCTCCCTTTTTATGGCCAACTTACTGACATAAAAGATTGAATTTAAAAAAATCTGATGCGTTCAGAGTACTGCATATATGAACGTCATTCTTGGCAAAGCTGCTGTCGGCAGGTTTAGTTTTCTACATAAATGAATTTTATGTTCCCCGGAACAAGCAACACACTTCATTCAATTATACGGCGCCTCAGAAACAAAAACAAGATGGCTTGACCTTTTGTCAAACATTCCTGTCCTGTGGAAGCCATCGGCAACAAAGGGACTAATGAGCAAAACACCTCGGCCTGTGATGTCAGGTTTTTCACAGTCTGTGTAACGTGGTTGATGGTGCTTTTGAAGCAGAACAGGAACTTTTAGGAAAGATCTCCAACTAGTTTGTAAGCTATCCCTATGAGAATAATGATCTGGCTTTTTTCGTAAATACAGGCATCGTGACACTTATGATTCAGTTTCACGCCTATCATGACATTGCCCTAAATTATATAAATAATATAATTAAATTTATATATTGTCTTTGTACATCATCAGATTTTCTAACAGCTATAATACATGTGTTGGTTCTTCTACGACAACATCTGAATTTGTCATTATGATTTCAAATAACGTGCAGTGTATCCTTGTTGACAGTTTAAGTTTAAACGATTCTTTTATTGCAATGAATTATTTTCCTTTGTTAAGTTTCCTTTGATTGTATGTTTTACGATATTTCATTCGTTTTCGTACTCTGATTTCTTAGCCATAATAAATATTTTCTTTAAAACAAAAAGAACATTCTTTTCCAAGGTAATTCGACACCTCATCGTTTTCATTTCATACGTCATTGCTTATTATTTTGTTCTTCTAGCGATCTTTCATATTCCTGTTTTCAGTTCCACACCTCATTTTGTTCGATTGCTCTCTAATTTTACAATTTTTCCCAATATTTTTTCTTATAATAAATATAAGTAAGGATCAATATCCTTACTTTTAATCATTATTGTTATTCAGCCTTTTCAAAATATTTCATCTCTCTGTTTGCTATTTTGATTTTGAATGATCTTTGAGAAGGGCATCTTGTATTTTGACCAATAAATTCCATCCACATTTTAGCATAACTTCATCACATTTTGCTGAATTTTAATTCCTACTGAGCGATTGAAGAAGTGGTACAGTTTATAACTTAAATGACTATCATTCAGACTACAGGGCCAAGATTGTTGGTGACATGTTTAAAATTTAGAAAAACACTAGAATTTATTAATGATCGGGTCGAATTACCATTACATGCTCATTCTCATTCTGATAAATTTCCAATGTTAATAGATAAAACATTGAAAATCGAATGAAAATTTCTTCATCTATCGATTCAACCATAGTAGCAACAGAAACTGGCTCTTTTTTTGCGAGGCTGGAAGAAAATTGTGTGTTTTACGCGGGCACCGCGTAAAATAATCCAACCCGTGAGATAGGTTGATACGAACTGACCGCCAGAGAGAAGCAATGGGTAATGCTCCACTGATGAGAATCAGTCAAAGCTTCAATCACAGGCCAGATTACAAAATGGTAGGCAGTCATTTGTCGTCTCTCACTATTGCACCAATCATAGCCCGTTTTTCAATGAACTACGTCATGAAGAGAATACGCTTCTTTTTTCTCAAGAACAAGATACGCTTTTTAAACGGTTCTTATTTTTCTGTCAAGTAGTCAGTTTATAACCATCGCTTCGCTAGAATTACGGCGTGGGACTTGGATACAACCCAAGAATGGGCCAAAAGGCTCGTTCCTATCACCCCATTCTAATAAGTGTACCACAAATTAAAATATATGTTTTTTTCTTCTTTCACGCTTGTTTTATTGTTCCTACATCATGAAATAATGTGAATTTTTAATAGTTTAGCAGCTTTAATGAATTCTTTGAGGATTTCATATCTATATTATGTGCACAGTGTATTTTGATAAGTTGGGCGGATGACATTTGCGGTAGTTGAACTGCAAAGTAGTGACGAATTACTGTAGTTCCTAAGTACCATATAGCTTTCAAATCAAACAAAACTTCCTGTACCTAAAAATTATGTTATCTTGTCACATATGCCCTTGTCTGGACACCTTCGATGACAGAGCATGTTGTTCACTCGTACAAGAGCATCAGGTAAGGCTTCTCAACTGACATCAATGTTGTTGAGTGCAGAACCGAAGGATGTCCTGACATTGTCAAAATATATCAAAAAGTCTAAGGTTTATTTTGGGTTCCCCGTGGAACTCCGATCAGGACCTTAGGAAAAGTCCGACACCACAATCTTGGTTCTGTATTAGGGCGAGAGAAAATATATGACTATGACATTTTTTGCACATATTATTGACTATAAAAACTTAATCGTGTTCAAATAGTACAAAAAGTAGCAAATAAAAATCATTCGAAATTTCGGATGACTGATAATTGAAGAGCAAAAAGCCAAAGAACCATATAAGCACTTTCTAGTTATAGTACAGGGTAGGGCATAATTCTTTTTACACGTTTTAAAATGAATTGTAATACTTATTATTTTACAGATATTATCTAATATAATTTTAAGAAACTAATTAACACAGATTTCCCTAATTTCTTGCAGAACAATTAGCCATTAGGTATGGCCAATGTGTGTATAGTTGATGTGAAAGTTCATAATTAAGAAGCATGGAAAGGGGCTGAGTACATCAAAAATATTCAAACTAGAGAGAAACTTCATAATCAACATAACATTGATAAAAAAAAGAAGTTATGCTTGCTCTACTTTTTGCCAAAGTATCATAATTCTCAATATGAAAATAACTAAATATGACAGAAAATGCCCTCAGAAGTATTTCGTGCAGCCATTAAAGACTTTCCTAAAAGATTTCGCAAAGTAAGGAAAGCGAAAGAAAAACATTTTAAATATTTATTTTTGTTCTGATAGATTAGAAAATTACTTACTTATGATCAAAGTCAGAGTTTAAAATAAATGTAATTTTGAATAAAAAATTGTTTATGTTTTGTAACTATTTATGCCCCGCTCTGTATTAGCTTCTCCCTTTACTTCGAGGCTCAAATTTCTTGCCTGGTCAGCATTGTACGAAAGTAGGATGAGCTTAAGTATTCTAAGAAGGTGTGGAGATAATAGAAAACCTTTCAGTGATATAACTCGATTAAATTTTATTTTGCATGAGTTAAAATCAACTTTAGTGGGAAAACATTAATCATTAATGTGTGCACTTTAAATAATTGAGACATGTGTTAGTTTTAAGAATTATATTCAAAGCAACACCAAAGTCTACCTACATCATTTTTAAACTAACCAAATAATTATTGATGATTCATTCTTAACCATAAATTAGCCTGGACTAGATAGTAATTGAATACATTTTCCCTCGCTGTCGTAACTTTAAAAAAAAGATCATGAAAATGCTTTATCAAAAAGTTTACTTGTACCCGAAGGGAATAAGGAAGTTTCATTCACAAAAAATATATGTATTTTCTTCTTTATATTATCCTAAACGTACTGCCAGAGTTGAAAAAATTCTTCAACACGCTGCTGAGGTGAAAAATCAAATAGAAGATATGATATCTCACTGTGCTTCCGATTATCCGATACTGGACAAAGTGCACTGTCGATTTCAACTGCATTGGTTCGGAATAAACTGCCCAGGTTTAAAAAAAACACCATTCACTTCCGCATTTCAAGACAAATACGACATAGTAAAATTTCTGAGGACATACTAAGTTGTAACAAACTAAAACTGTCATTATTCCTTCAAAATGTCGGTTTATCGTCAATTACGACGGATCAATGTATGGGATCGATGAGAATAGTTCATTGTTAGTTCATACATCATTAGCTCCATCTCTATGGAACCACTATGCATATTTCGGAGTAGAAAATTAATTTCAATAAACCAAACGTTTTTATTTCGAAGTCTGCTACTTGTATAAAATTATTACATGTACTGAACAGTGTTTTACGCTTATTTAGGAACATGATCCTAAAATCCTGTTTTAGACTAGGCTAATTTCTTTGAACTTTTTCGTATTCTGAAAACCAAATGGTACCCAATCAATGTTTCCACATTAGGGTGTTACATAAGTTCTTGGCAATAGAACGTTACAATTGAATTATAATTATGACTCATTCAATGTACTGAAAAGATATACATCTTTTTAACTAATTATATGTGTCAATTATTTATTCCACGGGAGCGTCTTTCAGGACATGATTTTTTTATTCACATCACACAGATTTTTACTTTAACATTTCAAAACACTGTCCACCCATAAAAAAATAAAATCAGTCACCAAAAGTATGCAAGACAAATGTGGCACGTAGCTCTGAGTCTAACGTCTTTAAAAAATGTCAAGAACTTTGTAAGCTGTAATGCACGAGTTGAAAAACTAAATTTGTATTAAAATGAAGTGCAGTTTTATGTTTTTAATTTGTGCTAGTGTTTCACAGTTCTACGGCATGTTTAGAAAAAGTTCAAAGAGTGTGCTGACATAGTTTTCTACATTTAATGTAATCATAAAGCTCATGTGTTCATATCAGTTAATGTGTATGTAACAAATACCTATTAATACCTCAGAATTAGCATAATTTCACAGGTAGAAGCTATCCTACTCAAGACATTGGAATATTTGTGTATCATCACAGCGTGAACTGACAACATTTCATTTTTAAATCATGTTTTTTAATTTCTACATTTTTACTTAGTGATGTATATAAATTCAAACATGAAGCTTGTTTTGAAAGCAAAAATCGTTCTCAAATTCCTCTCTGCAGCGTTGATGTCTGAATTTGGCGCATGCTCAGTCGCCAAGCCACAGATGCCAGTACAGAGTGATTTGGGAAGTGTTCGTTTGTTTGCGAGTATTTGAAACGTGTCCTTCGATTGAAAATCTCAGCTACTGTAAAATATGCGATGTGATTCTTTTTCCTAATACTAAAGGCGTGAAAGTGGCTTAAATTCATTGTCAGGTCAATGAAGTGTATGTAGAAAACATTATGAGCAATGGGATGGTAATGAAAGATGGTCGTACAAATGTGCATGAGGAACGAAGTGGGCGACCTTCAGTCATTACTGAAATGGAACAAAAAGTTGATGAAAAAATGAGAGAGAACTGACGAATTACGATTTCGACGTTATGTGATGAGTTTCCTCAAGTGTCAAGAGGTGTTTTTTATGTTATTGTTTCCGAATGTTTAAATTAATGAAAATTATGCACATGCTGGGTACCGAAAATGCTGACTGGTGGCTGATTTCAACTAGGATAATACTCAAAAACTAATGGCACGGTACGATAAATGTTTAATATTGGTGGAAATTATGTAAAAAAATTAAATTAAATTACAGATTTCCATGTAAAATAAAATTTCGCGCAAAAGTCTACTACTTTTATTTTAGTATCAAAACGTTATTTCAAACAGCACCGTTTTGTACTTATGGCAGCGTTGTTTTACTTTTTTGTTATCGATATTGCTATTCCAGGATTAAGGAGCTTTGCACTGCTTTATTCTCTTGTTTTAATTTTACGGTTTGAAACATAAACCCATATCATACATTCAGAAAAAAGTTTTTCTCGTAATTTCAACATTACAGCATAACTGCTACAAAACATGCTTAAACGTTTTCAGAGTATTATACAGACGACCACATTGTTCAAGGTAATTAGCCTCTTGCACAGCTTGTGAGGCAGAGGGTAATTTTACTATTCTGTGAAGAAAAATGGTTTCTCTGAAATGGTATGTGGTATAACAATAACCAAAAATGTATTGCAAATTCTGCCTATAGAATATGGATTGGTATATAAATGGGTATATGGGAATGATTTATGGAACTCCGAATAGTTTTCAGTACGTATTTTTAGCAAAAATGTTACCGTGTCCATACGACAACACTAAAATTAACCGATGGAGTTTCAGATGATGACGCAAGTATTTGTAATCTTTCACATGTATCTGGTAATCAACTTGCAGCTTTTGCAATAATTCAAGCAGCTGAAAGACTCAGAAAAATTGATGCAGTTTAGCATAACTAAGAACTTGACAATATACCGGCAACTAAATGAAGAACTTGACACAACAAATGGTCTAAAAATCAACAAAATTTATCACGAGTCCCAATGTTTTCAGAAAGAAAGTCGCAACTTTATCTGAATATGTCGGCACGGTAACCATTTGAATTATTTTTTGATGATGAATAATTTCTGTTGATGGAAAGCGAATCTAAATCGTACCGATTGCAAAACAATTTCTCATGTAATCCTATTACAAGAGGTAAATTAAAGGTGTTTCTTAGTAATTTGTTAGTGTCAGGATACAATTGTCTTCCGAGCAAGGCATCATAGTTGAAGGATAGAAATAGCATTTGAGGCAATAATTGAATCTATCTTTAACTACTTCTTTTAATTCGTTGATTGCTTTTAGAGGATAAATCGAGAGCCTTCTCTTAAAAATGTGTCTGCGTCGCTTCCACCAGTGGTGCTACTTTCTCACTTGAGCGAGGGTCGAGTGATAACTTGTGGCAGGGTATGTAGCTACCAGACTGGGGCATTGCATAGCGGTCACAGAAACATAATTGCGAAAGGCGGCTACATTTAGTTTGAACATTTTATTCATTCCATGGCGAGATCACTGGTCCTGGGAACCACACTGGTTAACTTGATTAAATCTTCTATCAAGATCTTGCCTTGATTAAAAAGGACTGCTAAATAATTCAAACCTTTTTCAGTAAAAATAATCTTCCATTGAGATCTTTTACTTCTGCAAATATCAAGACGACTATGAAAAAAATAATTCTGTGTTTTTTCACAACATCCAATAACTTCTTTCAAAAATGGGATCGCCCAAGTAAAATCCACATGAGTACTGTTTATTCATTGACGACTTTAAACGAATTTTGATGAGTGTGATAAGTTCGCTTGTGTTTTTATTCATGATTCAATTATATAGAAGGAATACTACACGAGTTTAAAGATTGTTCTACAAAAACTGTGTTATTATATACATGGATGGGAAATCTGTGTGCATATAAAAATTCATATTTTTGGCTAGGACAGCAAAATGGTTACACCATTTACTCATACCTCATTCGTTTATCGAACATCCAAGCCAACAATCAGCACTGGGAAAATAAGAATTACACCATTTGTTATGAGCTTGTCGTAGTGCATAGAAATGCTATCAATGAACCGATGGTTATTGATGATCGAATCATTCTACAGCCATTATGTAGGAACTTGGGCTTAATGAAACAATTTGTGAACGTGTTAGATCAAGATGGTGCCTGCTCTAATTACATTTGCAAAGAATTCCCTGACTTGAGTAATGAAAAAAATGATGGCAGAAATTTATCATGGGTAAGAAAACTTATAAAATATAAAAAAATTGACTCCCACATGAGTGAGACCGAGGCTGCTGAGAGGTCTTCTGCTGTCGTAGTTGTGACAGGTTTCCTGAGCGAAATGAAAACAAGTAACTACTCAGAACTTGCCAGAGCAATGATGAAAAAATTTCAAATCCTTTGAACATGAATGAGTATCATTATCTACTCCCTATTTACCCATTTGCATAGATTCACTGTAAGCCTTAGTGATATAAGGCAACAACAGAAAGAACGTTTTTAATAAGACGTCAAGAATATGAAGAAGCAGTACCACGACCGTTTTATCGCAACGTGATTGCGGATTACTACTCCGGTGTTGTGATTGATTGTGCTCACGAATCTCTCAAAAATAATTCACATATAAGAAACTTTGTTCAGATGAAGTACAGTACTGTTCTGGACAGATTAATGGACAATATGTGGACTATATTAAATAATACACCTCACTTATTCACTTATAATGTGAAATTTCGTTGGAAACCATGAAACCATATTTTAACTGTGTAATGTTCCATTAATCTCTTGTATTATATCAGGGCACTCCTGAAAAATGTGTTGGCACTTCTGTGTTCAATATTGTAATAACAGCATATTGTAAATAGATATCAAATTTTAAGTATTCATATACACAGTGAGAAACACTAAATATGTTAGGCGTATTTAAATATTAAATACCAAAATACATGGAATGTATTTAAGTACATTAGTATATACTTCTCTAATAAAATTATATATGTATATATATATATATATATATATATATATATATATATATATATATATATATATATATATATATATATATATATATATATATATATATATATATATATATATATATATATATATATATATATTGAAGAATCAAGATACTCGTAGATTGAGTATGCTTAATAAACGGTAAGCTATAATTCATTCAGAGTTGTAATCTTGACACCACTTTAAAGTGTACGTGCGCTGTACTGTTACACGACAAACTAGCTATACGATGATTAAAACATGACTAGAATTTCAAACATCAGGACTAACAATTACTAGTGCCTAAAAATTTAGGTCGACCCCTGCAACGTATTAATCTCATGGAAAAAATGAATGAAAAAAGGTAGAAAGTATCATTTCACTTTCAATGACTATTTTTTATTTCATTTTAAAACAAACATCAATGCAGTTCTGCCACATCCTGCCTATATTGTCCTGCATTATTTTCATAAATAGCTGATGTATGACGATGGGCCAAATAATTTTATAAAATACAGTTTATTTATGTAGACAGAATTTAGATACATTCCTTTGAGATGCATTCCATGAGGAACTTCCTGAGGGTATCATTAACGGGATTGTCCTTCACATATTTTTGGGAGTTAGCGTTTTTTAGGGGAATGAATAGGATTTTCCAAATGCACCTAAGGAGCCACGCTGATACTGTCTGTCCCAATCAGCCTGTCATAGGAATTTAGCACTCTTCGACAGGAATTTGATCGAGCTACGTATCCCAGAGAAACAACTGTTGGTTGGACGAGTCTGTTGTACATTTAATTTTTTTGTAGGTAGACCTTATTCATCTGCTTTTTCTTGCTGTGTCTTTCTCATGGAGGAGGCATCAGACCTGACCTATTGCACCAATGTATGCTACTTGTAATCTATAGTCTTCATTCTTTCATTTTTGTTTCTGTAAAATGCTCTCTGCCCTGGTTGAAACACGTTTGCAACGGCTGCAGAGATACATCATTGACTTTACACTAGTAACCTGAAAAGTTTAATAAAGAAAACATTCAATGTATTATCTCAATCAAACAAAATATAATTTCTCCAATTCATATCCTTGAAAATAGGGGACCATCTTACATCGTGAATATCAAAATTTAATTTTCAGCTGGAGTGACATTATATTAGACAAAACTTTCACACTCCTAAACAAAGTGCGTTATGTGTTCATGATGATATGATAAACTGTATTAATAAAGCGATTAAAAGTCGTGTATAAATTTTACTGTTGGTAAACTTTTGATTCCTATTAGAACACAATGAAAATACTGTTCAAAAATTTAGAATTTGGACCAAACAATTACAAGTTTTTATTTGAGCGAATAATATCAACTGTTGAACAGTTTTGGTGCTAAGTTCATTTCTACGCGGAGGAAATTAACGTTAGGCCAGGAAGAGAGAATAACCTCTCGACCGGGGTAAAGAATAGAATAGAATAGAATGAGGCTATAGGAACGAACCTTCTGGCCCATTCTTGGGTCGGATAATTACTTCGATAATTATTCGGTAGTTTACCCAAGTCCCATACCGTATTTCTAGCCGCGTCAACCATGTCGGCAGCGGGATTCGAACCCGGGTCTTCCCGCTCGAAAGCAGATTCGCTCACCAGTCGACCAAGCTGGTGACGGCAAAGGGCAGCAAAATAGTGTTCAAACGAAGAAACATTTTTATAATAAGAGGATGCTGCTTCAAGCTTTCAACATTTTTGTTGTTTTCGTTGAAACACGTTATAACCTGCATGACTACTGAAGATTTGCTGAATGAGCTTATCTTTTCGAGGCCGAAGTACTCACTTTCAAACGACGTCGAGTTTGCCTCCTCTGAGGAATCGACAAAACTTGCATACTGGAATATCGGAGCCAAAATGGTGACATTTTTCAGTGAAGTCATTTTGCTCTAGCAGTCCTAGGCTGTCTTGATTACCCGCATTGCAACTTGTAGTAAAGATGAGTGGCTGCAGTCAATATAGCGTCATGAACCTCTGATTCATGAAGTAGCTGAAGATATTTTGAAACTTTTACAGAAAACCCTGAATAACTGCCGGTAAGATTAGGGTACTATGCTTTAACTACTTTGAAATGAGTTCATTGAGTTTATACTGCTCGGTAAGAAGGGTAGATAGGAAGTCATTTTCAAAAATTATTTCATTGTATTTAAATAAATTGTATTTATACATATACAGTATTGATATACACTATTTAAATACACATCTTTAAATTCACACGAAAACACATTTTAAATACACATAAGTATTTATATACTGTGTAAATGCAATGCATTAAAATACTTGGAAAATACAATGTATTTACCTACTGCCCAACACTGACAATAGAAACAGAAAGTAACAATGTACTAACAACTAGGTGAACGACAGAAAACTATCTTCTCACTTTTCATATTGAATTAGAGTTGATGAAGCAAATTATGAAAGTTCTTAATGTGTCGAATGACGGTTTCAAATTAATCAGAACATTCCCTGACTTGAGTTGTGATAAAATGAAAGATGGTGTTTCAGAATGGCCACAATTTAGTAAATTACTGATAAATCAAAAGTTTTCGAGTTCCATTAGAGATATAAAACAAAGGGCATAGGATTCATTTGAGGCTGTTGTTAACCTTTTAACCGCTGAATTATTTTCCAAATTATGGAAAAAAATATTTTAATCAAAAATAGCTAGGTTAGAAATCCTTTATCACCATTAGACTATCAAATGATAAATTTTCAAAAAAATAAAAATAAATAGTAACATGTGCCACAGGAGTCTCATTCGGGGTGTAGTTGGAATATTCGACATGTGTCTTAGAAGGCAGATTCGGGTATCAAACAAGATATTAATGCAAATAAAACAATATAACAGTTTCAAAAGTTTAGTTTATTTTTAATATCTACTCTCAAGCACTGGTACACTCAAAAGTAAACTAAAATAAATCATAATTATCAATTTCAAAATGTGGTTTGCGTCAATTGTAAGCAATTGACGCGAACTCTATTTTCAAATTGATAATTATGCATACTATGCAATGATTGTAATGCATAGTATGACACCTGGACATTTTAAAATTGACTGAAAAATCTCATATTATCATTCGAAATATCATACTCCGTACTTAATGAGAAGTTATATCACTTTTTGGTCATTTATATCTTTGGTTTTATGTATTCACAGATGAAATTTCTTGAAACAATTATTCTTTGTTTTGAACCCAGATTTACTTTACATTTTTCACAAATAACATTGATCCTACCAGTATAACTAAGATTCTTACATTGGTTTCTTATGTCGTTGTAAGCTGGGAAACGTCCCAAGTAATCTGTGTGAATTGAATCGGTGGAACGAATAGAGAACACTTTCTTAGCAGGAGGAGTTTCGCAATGCTCGCATAATGGCTTCCCATGTTTAGTTACTTTCATTTTGCCTGCTCTCATAAAGTTGAAAGCAGCAAGTAATTTGAAAGATGCTGATGGCAAAACATTATATCGCTTCAGGTTTAGTGTTTTAGTATCTCTTTTGTAAACAAGCCAAAAGCTCACAGCAACCATATCAAGCATGTGATACACCAGCCTCACGTAATATTTTTTGGACCTCATCGGTATCCTGTATAAGGATAAAAGGTGATCAGCCTTGTCCACCCCACCCATAGGCTTGTGGTATTCGCAAATTATTTTTGGACAAGAAACATCTCTTTCTGATTTTGAACTTGAATCCCAACGAGAGGTAGTTGTTTCTGGAAATAACTATCTCTGGAGTTGTTTTATTTTGGCAAATGTTGATACTATATTCACAACTTTACTGTCCCTCTATTTCACATACGTCAGTTCTCCATTCTTTAATGGTAAGGTGTATCCTTCGTTAGTACCTCTTTCTTGCTTCATCAGGGCCTTAGAACATTTTTTTCCTTTGACAATCCTGTAAGTCTCGGTGACCTTATTGTGCCGCAACACCAGATGCCACGACTTGCCAGGGGTCCATTAAAGGTAGTGATGTGAATCAATTTAAAAATACAAAAGGTGATTCACATTTGGTGGGATAGTTTGAGCTAAATAAAGCACTGTATTCGCACATGGCTGTGAGTCAAGGACATTGACCTCTTCAATAGGTGTGATTTTCCCAGTTTAAGGGAAGAAATCATATGTCATTCCTTCTGCATATGCCAAAACAAAGAGTTTGTAATACCATTTTTTCGGTTTGCTTGGGATGTACTGCTTCACACAACTCTTTTCTTTGAAGGGCATCATCTGCTCATCCACACATGAATTTTGAATCATAGATATCTCTTGGAAACTTTTACGTAAGTGATCAATCATATATCTAAATTTTTTAAGCTTATCAGTTATTGTCGATTCATTTTAAAGAGTAGTATTGTCCATCATGTGAAATGACACTATTGTTTCAAAGCTACCACGACTCATCACCTCTGCTGCTACTTCATTCATTGGAGACAAACGTCGACACCAGAGCGTTTCTATGTTGGGCAGTCTTGTGAAGTTCGCTTCATTGGTGCTATTTCTCACTATGATCTCCACTAGTTTTAATAAAGGGTTTTTTATTATACTGCTGCGTTGACTTAGACTTAAGGTTAAATAAAGGCTGTCAGGTTTTAGACTCAACTTTTTATTCTTGCAGGCCAGAATGAGTGAATAAGGGAGTTCTTCATTCTTCAACATGCATGGGATCTTGCCAAAAGAAGGGTCCTCAGGCTTGAAGTGAAGACTCAGGTTGATCAATGGGAAGTAGTTCCAGCCCCCCCAGTAATTTGTGGTGATGGTGAATGATGTTAAGTTTTCATGTGGTTGGTTCAACTCAGCCTCGTATATGGAGAGGTATAAATCTTTGTTTCAGTCGTTGATTATAACTGAGTATGTGCCGTGCCTTATTAAAGACAGTAGAGTATGTTAGTTGGTGATGATTACTTTGTAGATTCTAAAGTGTATCACTAACAGTGAGTGAAGAAAGGAATGACGGCTGCACAGAGGGATAAAAAGATGAGTACAATTTTCCAGAAGACAGCTCAAAAAGGCCTTGCCTTACTAACCCTTGACAACTTCAATCATTAAAGATGTCTTGCACTAGGAGCTTGCAATATGTATTCACAATGTTCAGATGTTAACACTTTTAATACTGGGGGAATTGTTTTCTTTATGATAGCTGAAGGCAATAAACCTCAAAAAGGAGCAAACTGTCTTGAATGAAGAAATATAAAAAGTTCATATATAAAAACAGGAATAATTTTGAATAAATAAGCACCAGAGAGGTATTTCTAGTTAATCAATATCATGGATCAAGTCTACTTAAGTGCCAGTTGATAGAATTAGCTGATCAGGCTATAGCTACAAATTTATTGATTTTAGACCTCAAAGGAAATATCTTTTAGGTCTGTAAAAATATTAATACAGAGTTATTTTCCACAAATGAAATGAAGCACATAATTCCTCAACATACAAAATTAAGAATAAAAATGATATAAGCTGCCTCCTATTCTGTATCAACAAGGACATGCTGCAGACTTGAGATTCTGTTCCCACTCAAAAGATCCACTCAACAGAATCTGGTTTTGAATTCTAAATCATCACTATAACCACATAATTGGGTTTCTCAATCTCCTGACAAGGCAAATTGTAGACTGTTGCCTACAAGCACATATATCAGGAACACTCAGATCTCTTGGATAGAAATCATTATTGTAAAATTTAAACCTGAGGACGTTTGCAGACTAGATTCAATACTGTCTTCAGAAATAACCTATTAAAATGAGGTCCTCTAGGAATGGTAATGAACACAATTGTCCGATATGAACAACTCCTACCACTTCACTTGCTTTAATACTTCACCAGTGAAGAAGTAACCACTAGGGGAAAATCTAAACATGCACCAAAAGAACCCAAATACTACTGGCAAAGTTAGGCATAAGAATTCCAAGTCTAAAATACATAAAACAAAATGCTTACCCGCACAATAGGCACACACACACACACACACACTCACACACACACACACACGAATTTGAACGGCAACAAAAGTTATTGACAGCGGGTCCGGTATTTATATAGTCCGTACCGGAAACGCGGGTAGAACGCTGACCAATGTTGCTGACATCGGTGTCCTTAGTTTTTGGAACGCTTAGAACTGATTTAATTACAAATAAAATACATCACTAAGTTATTACTAAAAATTACCAATAAAAATGTAAAATAAGACTAAAAATTCTATAATGATCATTACGCCAATTTCTAGTGAGATTGATGAGATTACTCCTAACATAAATCGCAATGCATTCGTATATTAAGAAGGGAATTTAAAGATATAGAGATGAATGGTTCATAGAGTGATATCATTCCTGCTACAGTCTACTTACAGGAAAGTAAAAAAACAAATCCAATGAATTGTTCAATTTCACTTCGATTTAAGTTCAGCGGCTTATTCACATTCTTTTGCAGTGATTATAAGTTGCTTTGATGTATAATCTCATCAAGAAAATCTTTTGATAAGAACTATTTCATACATTCTTCTGGAGATAATATTTGGTATGTTACAGCATGGGCTGGTCCTAGATACTCAGGAATTATTGTTCCATCTTCTTTATTAAGAACTTGCCAACAATTATTTGATTTTCACTTCATACCTCCTCTTTCTCTTTCAGTTATCTTGGGATCATTCACTTCCATAACATCGACGTCATTACCCTCTTCTTCAAAATCACTTTCGGAATCTGAAAACCGAAAATAAAATCTAATCTAACATATACAGTGCCTATGTAGCAGTTGAATCCATTTAAAATTAAAGCGATTTCATTATATTTCAAAATATACAGTATTGAATAGAATCATTTTACCTGATCCATGCTGAATTTATTTTAATAATGATGGATCTGAGACGTCATCATTCAATTCTTCCTCTGATTCATCACTGTTGTTAACACAAATTTGTGGAGCAGTATTCAGTGGTTGTGGCTTTTCCCCATAAAATAGTTTTGTAGAAAAATGGGAGGCTGAAAAAAACATAAATGATATTAGAATAACTACTATAAAATTTGTTGCTATATGTAAACAAGTAGACTTCTTTATCTGTATAAATACAAAATAGTAGTGTAAAACATAATATTAGTAAAAATAGGATAATAGACAAAACAAATGTAACATATTTTTATTTATGATAATTAGTTATGCCTTCATTGTCTATACTCCGAATGTGCCTTTCAAGGCCCATCAGTGGAACAGCGGTTACTTCCCGGATAGAACTTACAAGGCACACATAAATAAACGTCACTATTATTTAACTAAATGGTATAAAGACTGATTTTTCATAATTAACGTCTAGTTATACCTTCAATATACATTCAGGAGTTTTCTTGTATGCTCAACTTACCTGGTATTTCATCCGTAATACAGTAAATAGTTGGAACAAATGGCACAGCACAGACACGGCACACCGCTGCAATATTTTCAAAACAACTGTCGTATGGCAGAAGAAATGTAAACCATACGCGTTCAGAACGAGAACAGAACGAGTACGCTACATGTAACACTCACTGGCATAAGTTAAAAATTTATGCTTAGGTTATTATTATTATACCCACAAAAGGGAGAAAAGGGTTAATGGATTTCTTAGAAATTTAAAAACTGCTAATTAAAAGAATTTGATGACGGCATTACTTGATAGCTATTATCTTTTAGAGTGCAACATGAGTATAAATGTTTATTTCTTATTAGGTCATCTAGAAAAATGACATGCTAATGTAAGCGATGCGAATGATGAAGACTGAAAGCGTCTTCATCAATATATCAATATTATGGAGAAAATACAAAAAGGAGAAAATACACTCATACAATGGCAGATTACTACTGGAATATTAAACGAGACTGTGTAAGCATCAAACACTCCAGTCCCTCGCTCAAGCGAAAAAAATTAATTTAATATTCGGGTGTGTGTACGATTGTTTGTGTTATTTCCATTCTATGAGTCAGTATGTCAGAATGTTCCTTGTTTTTTCAAAAATTCAAAGGGTGACGGGGTTTTCAAATGTTCAGTTTCAGGTAGAAAAATTGCTCTTAATTATGAGAGCGATCAGGCAATTTTTCGAACAGTGCTGGCTTATTTTCAGCCACGTAGTAACTAATTTTCCAGCAAAATATTGTAAATTGAGAAATTTGTTAACTGTAAGAAGCAATACCATTATGACATATTTGTTTTATGTGAACTAGGAAAACCTACATTGGGTTTTATCGAAAAGGTTAAAATGTCACAATAATATAGGACGTTAGGCGTTTTGTGGATATCACGAATACTGTAAAAATGTGAGTAGAGTTCTTCACAAGATGACACTTGGTAATTTCGCTAAGAGCTTGCTCATATGCCAGTAAACCGCTGTAGTCTCACGGCATAGGCATGCAGCACAAGTCAGCCCACTTTTCTGGAGGCGAAAATTATTATTATTTTAGAATTGAAAGCATGGGAAGTCAGAAATAAAGTGATAAAAATAAATTTTAAATTTGTGAGCACAGTTAGGAGTGAATTCCAGTAGCTTGATTTCATCTCCCAAAATATAGACTGACAGATGTACCAATTAAACAATTTCCCTTGTTTAAGTAATGTTAGCCTGCAATGTCTTCTTGGTTGAAATGAACACGTTTGGAGCAGCCATAACAATCAGAAACTGATTCATGAAAACTGTAGGACAATATAGGCCCTGAGCTTCTAACTGGACGAAATTGTATAGATTTTTGAACCAACAACCAGAAAAAATTGTATCTTCAAATGTAGAACACATCTTAAAATAGTGCATCATCTTGATCAGATGGAATGCCAATTATCAAACAACAAATGTTTTTGGTACCTAAAAAATATTTTTCTTGTTCAATTCTAGGTGAGTTTGGATTCCCATACTTTTTCAACAAATGCAGCAGCATTACACTAGAATACATATTCAAAATAAAAATAAAATAAATATTGAAAAAGAATTGCATCAACACCGTCAGTATCAGTTCACAAGCATTAAGTATTGTTACTTCGTAAAGTTCTGATAAATGTGCAGGACTGGATGGGTATGAATGTAAATGCAACATATTTTCTTATTAATAACTCCTCTTCTGCAGAGGTGTTATATATGTAGATTTAATGGCTCTTGTAGTTAGTAGTTACTCGGACAATACTATACTAGCAATTCATCGTCATAGACTCACTCTTAGTATTTTCAACTACTGCACTCGATCAGTGATGGCTGCACTTCATCGTGTTATGAAGGAATAGGATATGAGTACACCAAATAATGACCTTTATTTTATACAATATTATCTACAACATCGTAGTGTTGCATGTTGCGTTTTCAATAGTTACCGGCACGTGTGTATGTACAGTAAAATTGATGATTTACCCTAACATTCTACTTTAATCACAATTTTTGTGTATGGATGAAATCTTGTATTTTACTGGTAAAATATTGATAATGGATAGATAAAGTTGCATTTAACAGCTCAATCTCCAGTGAACATGACCAAAACCTTAATAGTTAACATAAGTTTTAAATGAAAAACGATGAAGCAGTTCAAACAGACTGGTTAAGTAACGAAAAAGCTTGGACAAAGTCCTCCATGAACCGTCAGAACTTTAAAACGTATAAAATCCACCAGTGAAGAGCTCAGTAAAAAAACAAGGAGATTCCTCAAAAAGCTGTGAAAGAGAAGGATGTATCCTTCAAACCATGTGCATCATTGTTCACGAAAACTTGAAGATCTCTTTTTACGAAATTCAAAAGAATCAGCTGTTAACTGCAAAATCTGTTGGCGAACGCTTTGCAAAAGTTGAAATCCTTCTCCCCAGTGTCCATGAAAGCATGCTGTTGCATCTTATATTCAATGAAGAAAACAAGTATGAGTTCCAGTAAGAATTGGACGTAGAATATTATCTATTTTGATTTGGAACTCGTGAGATTAACGCCTGGATAGTAACTCGTAGTCAAGAATCAGCGTTCATGATGGTTTGGGCCACGTTATCTGGAACCAGAACAAGTTTTCTGTTTTTGCTAAAGAAGGGGTCAAAATTAACCTAGTAAATTCCCAAAACGATATTTTTTACAGTCATTGTTGCTGTGGAATAAAATCTATTCGACCCGTTCCCTGCATATAGATATTTAAGCAGTATTTCCTTGTTGCAGAAACATATCCGTGTGCCAAACGTAATTTGGCCCAGGGGTGTACTAATACGCAATTGTGGAATGACACTCTTGGCACATCGGTGTACGAATACGCGGGAAACGTTAAAAAAAGAGTTAGTCGTCAATTCATCGAGACTCAGCGCCCTCACATGATGCTATGAAAAAACATGAGTGGTTGGTATCAAATTTTTGCTACTTCATTTCAAAAGAGGAATTACTTTTTTCATTTCCACACCTAAATCCTCTTAATTACGGCATCTGACCCATGCTGGAGGTTGACAGTTCTACAACACACTTTATAAATTGTGTGATACTGCAGTCAAAACCTTAGAAAAGAATGGACGACCAAAATCAAAGATATTTGTGATTTATGCAGATAATTTTCTGCGGGAATCTAGCTCGTTTTCAAAACAGACAGATGGCATCCTGAATAGAATGTTTCCATTTCTAACTAATACTTACAGTGGATTGCAAAAATATTTCGCCCATCGTATTTTTTTATTTATGCTAATTAAATAACGGATGGTTTTAAATGAAATTCTGTAAGAACATTCAAACCAACATTAACAATCAATTCACCGAAGAAAACTGAAAAACATTGTTCCCAAAAAGTTTTTTAACAGTATTATGAAATGAACTCATCCGTAGGTATTTGTTTGGTAAAATATACTATTATCATGATGAAGGGAGAGTTCAACGCTTATGGTCTTTAATTTTGATGTAAATTTATGTTTTAACCAAGGACTACTAGGTATAACCAGGACATGCACAGCCATGTAGCTGACTCCGGTAGCGGAGGCCAGTTCACTGCACTCTCAGTTATCCCCCATCTGTCACAGTGCGAACATTGTCGTAGTCTGTCGCTGCATTTCTGCTGCATTTCTAAGTGAATACTGTTTGTTTACAAATTTTATTGGTAATTATATGTATTAAAAATGCCGAACAAGTGTGGGATTGTGAACTGTCGGGGTAATACAATAAGGAGAACAGACGCCGCGTGTTTCGCCACCGAAAGAGCAGTCTGAGAGACAGACGTGGCTTGATGTTCTACCACCTCGTGACAATTTTGTTGTTAATCCAGACAAGTTTTTCATTTGTAAGATACACTGGGGTGCTGACCCACCTTTGATCAAATTGCGTGGTGGTTCTATGCAACCTGGAATCCCTCCCAGTATCTTCAATGTGCCTGCTTCATGTCTCCCTTCTCCAAAACTTACACATCTCCCGGCGAAAGTGGAAGACCAACAACTGAGGTAGTTACTTCAGAATGATAAGATTACTTCATTTGATGCTTTCAAACCTGAACGTAACCTGCAGAAGCAGTACGAGAACTTGATTATTTCAAGATTGAAAGAAAGGCTTGTGTGTTTGTTCATGACCAACAACTTCAGTGAATGCCGCCTAACTGTGATTGTAGAAAACAAGCCCATTTTGTGTTCCCCACTAACGCTCAGTGCGTTCAAGAACAGCATTAGTGTACCACTGTTTAAGACACTTCATCCCAACAATGGTTTAAGATCTTATACTCAGTTCGACGAAACTGTGCGCTTGGCAATGCACTATGACATCCCGTTTGACAAAACGATCGAAAATGTTGTTACTCTTCTTCAAGCTCACACATCAGCCTGTGTCGACATCGAGAAGGAGAAAAAGTTGATATTTTTGACACGTCAGTTGGAACTTTTATTACAGAAGCAGTTTTCTATGAATAATTATTGTTTTGCTTTTCAATCATACCCAAAGTGTAATTATGAACAGCTCAGAGACTTTTTCGTGCTGCAATGCAAACGCAAGCTAAAGGGTAAAGGACTTTATCGAGGCAATGTCTAGAGGTTCTCTGACGACTCCACATGTGAGCACTTTTGATCTTGTCAGAGGTGGACTGTGTTTCATCAAGGAAGCCCGTCACCGTGCTTGCTGCCAGAAAAGAATATCGAAGATCTTGAAAGCAACTCGGCTTTCTGTAAAGTGACCACTAAGCTCATACAATAATACATGTTAATTCCGGTTAAAATTGGTATTTCAAAGCATTACAGTGCTTTAAACCATTTAAAATTTACTGTTAAACCTTATTTTCCCTTCTATTGCTTAAAAAAGTAATTTATGATAAATTTTTGTGATAGAAAATGCTATGTTACTAAAACTGCAATGGCCTCCGCTAGCACAGTCAGCTATATGGCGGTGCACGTCCTGTGTAAAGGAGTCCTTGGTTTTAACCAATCGCAACATTGTACGATTCTTCACCGTCTTTTATTGACGGAGGTGATAGTGTGTAGCAGTGCTTAACTCTAAAAAAAATGTAAAAACTAAAGAGTTGTCAGATGATGCTTGAAAAATGATAATTGAGCACCACAAAAACACATGGGATAACGCAGGATTACTCAAGATCTCAACTTGGTTCTAAGCACCGTTGGAAGTATTGTTTGAAATTGGAAAAGTTGTGAAACCACAGCGAACTCATCCAACGAAGTGGTCGACCATGCAAATTGACCGAGACTATTTCACAATCTATAGCCCAAAGTGTATTGAAAAACTCTTCTTTAATTCGAGGCAAAACACAAAATGACCTTAAGAACGTCGGAATTGAAGAATGTAAGGATACAATTAAGATATAATAACACTGTACAGGACTAAATTGGAGGTCACCAGGAAAGACTCCGTTATTCACACGCATACACGAAATAATCGGATTCAATTTGCAAAAAGGTATGAAAATAAATCACATGACTGTTGAAAAATTTAATCGGGTTGGATGAAACATAACTGAAACTTTTTGGAAGCCACATGAGTACCCATGTATGTAGGAAAAAGGTACTGAAAACGAGTCCAAGAACATTAAAACTACAGTCAAATATGGTGATGGAAGCGTAATAATTTGGGGTTTTTCGGATAATACGCTCGGAAAAATTAAAAAAATGAGGAAACAAGGAATTCATCAAATTATGTATCATGTTCGTTAGAATGTTCGTAGAAAATTTAACTTGAAACTAACAATTATTTTTGAGAAAAAAAACATGACGGGCCAAATGCTTTTGCAACCCGCTGTATATAACTATTATTGTTTTGAATTAGTATGTGTTTGTTAGTTTTATACAGGGTGTTTCAGAACTAAGGCAACTAGTTTTGCATATTAAATTAATCATCTAGAATCAATGTTTGGTTCTTTAATTCTTATATTATTTTGAAGACAGTAAGATAATCTTTCCTTTTCGAAGGTCTAAATCTTAAATTCAGACTCCCCATAATGGCTGTTGATCGAAATATCGTTTTCAAGGTCCAGAAAGAAGGCGAGAGTAACGTTTCAACTGCAAAAAGTTAAAAATGAACCGTTCAGCTGATGGGAAAATTGTTGAAATCTTAAGGAGACTGGTAAAAGCTCTGATAAATCAGGACGAGGCCAGAAACGAAATGTTCGAAGGAAAAAACGTCAAAAACACTCGGAAAAAGTTGCGTCGAACCCCACGTCGATCACATCGAGGACTGGCCGTAGAAACCGGGGTTAGCAAAACTTCTATGTATCAAGTGTTGAAGAAGGATCTGAGAAAGAAACCTTAGAAAATGATGAAACATCATGAGCTTACTGATCATCATGAGAGAATGAGGGCTGAAAGGAGTCATCACAATCTTAATGAGATAGCTCAATACATGCTCCCAAATTGGTGTACACATATGAGAAAAAGTTTGACATTCAACAAATGGTGAACTATCAGAACCATCCACTTTGGAGTCCCTCAAGTTCTATCGAGAGTAGGATTGATACGAAACGTTAAAATGCACAGCCTGTCATGGTTTGATCAGCTGTGACATCCACAGGAAGATTTCCGCTTGTTTTTGAGCCTTGTGGGATCAAACTGAAGTTAGACAGGTACATTTCTCTTATTTTGGAATCATAGATGCTACCATGGGCTACAGAACATTTCCAGGGTTCACCATAGAGTCTCCAACAGGATTCAGCACCATCATATGGCTCCAACGTAACTCAAACCTGGATTCGGAGGAACATTCCACCTTTCATAAACAAAGATGTATGACCAACAAGGAGTCCCGACCTCGATCTCTTTGACTTTTATATCTGGTTCATTTTGGAGGCAAGGGTCTTAGCTTCTCCTCACACTTCTCTCGAGTCCCTCAAGGCAAAACTTTAAAGGGAATGGGAAGCAATTCCACAATAACAAACACGTGCTGCTTGCGATGCATTTATGAATAGACTTAAAGCTGTGGTTCATAATCAGTGTGGTTACATCGGATAAATACAATACTGTATCGTTTACTTATTATTTACCTTTGAGTTTCAACCATTAAAATCAAAATCACGCATTTAAATTTTCATAAACCTACCAAAAAATTTGTTGCCTTAATTCTGAACCAACCTGTAAAGCCTACAGTTGTAACATTCGTTGTTAAGGCCTCTTTTTTTCATCAAGCTTTGACTGAACATAATATTTCATTAATATTCAGGAAACTGAAACTGCAACCAATATCAACCATTTTCACTACATCCACCAATATCCACAGACGAGAAACGATATCGCCCAAAGCCGCATCCTAGCCGTCTATACTCAAAATATTGATTATTTAAATCTATTTGTTGATTAATGACTGAATAATACAAGATTGCGGAAAGGTACAGTCATGTGCAGCTGCAGAGGTCATGTCTTGAACATTATCGTCACGAACTGTGGCGATAAATAATTTTATCGCTCATTGCATTTATTCATGATTATTTCGGAAAACACAACCATGCAGGGTGTTAAAATCTTATGCCAGGAGTGTTCTAGAAGTTCGGTCGGATACAGTAAGCGAAAGAAGCACAGGCTCTCTACGATGTTGATATATTTTATTGTCGGAAAAGGATTAAATACACCATGCTGAAACAAGGAGGTGGGTAGTCGTGGTCCTTTCAGCGTTGTATTATGAAACTGGGTCTAATGCTTTATCATTGGCTGCACACATAGATGAAAAAATGAAGAAACTTACCCATAATTTAGACTAAAGCTCACATCATTTGTAAACAGTTGAGTACTCTGAATTGTGTAGTTAATTAACAAAGTTAGATGAGTAAATCGTAAGCATGAACTGAATTTTTCTGTTTGCTTAAGAACAGAAAATTGTCTGAGCGAGAGTACCACTATCAACAGGGGTTTTCTCTAGTTCACTGCACAAACTAATGTCACAAATTTATGGGAAAATGGCAAACGCAATGCATTACAGATTCTCAATCCACACATGAAACGCTCTCAATACGTACTGTAATCTCTACATAGTATTATTGGGAACAATATTTTTGCATATATATGAGCTTGACGACTCAATAAACCTGAGTAAAAAACTGTTCCGAATATATTTTGATTTTAGCACGCGCTGACAGTGTGCTTCTTTTGAAGTTGTGATGACCATTATCGATTCTATCTTTCCTCCCCCACTGCACCTGTCAATGACTTCTTCGGTTCCTTTGAAACAACGTTCACGTTTTTCTTCACAGAACATTGACCAGATGAAGCGAGGTTAACTGCTGGCATTTGCTCGAGCTTTGGACGACCCAGGTACTCAATAAAATGAAATTAAAAAGATTTTACCGATAGAACATATGTTTATTTTTATGTATCACGATCACTTTTAGTGGAAAGACATCAAACAAGACTGTCATCAGAGTCTGCATTCATAGTTGAAATCGTAAAAAAAAGTCTTTTGGTATTTAATACTTCATGCTTCATCTTGGACTGTTCACAGTTGTTTCGAGTATCATTTCCGTATGAGCATGGGTCAATGGATTTCATGTATGCACATTACATACAAAACATATATTACTCATTCATTCCTCACATTTACGTTGAATGCAGAATAATATCATGGAAAAGCTGCAAAAGTTGTTTTACGTTTGACGAACATCTTAGTCCAATGAAAGTTTACTCGTATTATCAGCAATTTTTCGGAACCAAACGTGCTTGCTAATTAACAGACATCAAAAGAAAGAATAAGTGAAACAAATACAAAGTTTAATAACCATTTGAGCGGACTGTTTGGAACTGGCATCACACCGCAGCATTTAACTAACACGTACACAATCCTATGTACAGTTTGTTGGGATGAATTTTGAAATACAATTTGTGACTGAGACATCTTGATGACAAAATATTTGTCGGATACATGAATATTTTTTTTGTATGAATATTTCATTATTTCAGCAAATACATGATTCCTATGGTATCTAATCTGAAAATAATGATCCAAAAAATTATTTACAAAAAATATATAATTGCCATATCTTAAAGATATAAGGATCGTAATGATACGCCATAAGATGGAAACTTATGTTTACTGTTTCAAATGTTCAAAATATCGTTCAAGGTGTTCCATGCTAAGCTTTGCTATTTTCTTAGCGTAGCTTGTTTTTTCAAGGCATCCTCCTCACTCATGTTGGCTGTGGAGCCCTCCACAATACGTTTCAACTTTGCTGTAAAGCTTGTTTGGGACCTGACGATGTGCGACATAGCCCAGGTCTCGAAAGCAAAATCAAAGTGGAACTAGTCTGAAGAGTATGGGAGACCAGTGGTGATACGTCCGACTTGAAATCAATTTCTTACTGAACATTACTTGCAGGGACTGAAAACACAGGGCTGTCACATAGTAGCTGGCACCGTTCTGCCGAAATTAGTACTGACATCTGATGACCACACCCTTAAATTGCATTCCAGACTGCATTCGTCCGGTCTTTCTCTAGGTAGGCATAAGTTTTGGCGGATACATCAAATCAAACAACAGGGAAGATCCCCCCATCCACCATCCTCACCCAGGATATAACTTTTTTCATGAGCCTACTTGAACGTAATTGTATTGGGGATTGTTGGGGCCAGATACATGTTGATCTTTTTTATTTTGGGACTGGTGCAAAACAAACCCTTTTTCGTCTGTCCAGATTACATGCTAGTACCAGTTGCCTTAAAAACTGGTGCACAAAATGCAAGCAACCAACCTGGATTCCTTGTTCGCCGGACTAAGAATTTACTTCGGGTGTAGCTTGTGAGAATTCCCCTTGAGTTTTTTCTCATAATTAGTTAGTCGATTAAGCCTAACATGTGTGCAACATGCCTGATGAACGATTTTTGATTTTGCTAAAAAGAAATATTTATCATCTCTAGATTCTGAAATATCTTAAACTTTTTGCCAGTGGGGATCTGATATCGAACGGAAGCGGTTTGATTAAATCACTTCCCAATTCTATTATATTACAGAATATTTAGAACCTGTCATGAACAGTTGGGGAAGAATATTATCCTGAATGCCCTTCGGACCAAGTTCATGCTCTGGAATTGTCCAAATGTGTAGATAATAAAAGATCACTGCTTCTCAGTGAATGGAGAGTTTTGTTTGAAATTATGCATGCAGCTCCGTACCTGAGCCATTTTTGTGACTGTTCCTATCTAGATAATAATAGAATAATATGAAATGTGGAAATTCATGACACTTTACATAAATATCTGATCTTTGTAGTAGCATACACCTCTTTTTTCATTAAAATATCGGGACAAAATATTTTTTTGGATTATTGTTTCAATAACATTATCTGTATATCCTACTGTATTGGGAGCGTATACAAGTCTTGAAGTCTTAACAAAAACTGAATTCTGTCTCTCTGCTAAATGAATGGAAAAATCTGGCTCAAACTGATTTCACAGACAATGAATGACTGTAGCATCAAGACTTCTAAATAGTATTTAAACTTCATTTTGTCATCTTCTCGTCCGTATGTTCGAGAGCTCTTGGTGGCACCTTGAGCTTGTGGTGACGAAATGTATCGCTTCTAAAGATTTGATCCTATCTGTGTTTAAAAACCTGCTAAGCCCCCCCCCCCTATACCTTCAAAGATTTCAAACTAGGCTTTCGGCTGACCAGCTCTTAATATTAAGCAGCCCCCATTTATGCGGAAGAATATACGCCATGATATCTAATATCAATAGGAAAATCTTAGGCTCTGTGACTAGTGGCAGGGGTCTAAAAATAGAGGGATAATCATACATTCAGGCAAAAAAAGTATTTCTAACCCTGTGTTATTCCCTACATAGATAATACCTAGTCTATCATGCCCAAATGCGCTGTGATTTTGTATCTTTAAGAATAAATACTCTAAAAATACACCTTATTTTACAAAAACATTGAATATAACTAATCATAACATATATAACATGTATATCTAATCATGTATATTCCAAATGAGATCTGCACAGTACATAAAATGTGTTTGTGAAAGTTAGCAACAACTCTATTAGTAGAATTACTTTTGAAGCACGATTTCAGCAAGAGAAGACTGAACCGTACTGCTTCAGTGCAAAAGAGATTTAGAAATACAGTGCAATCAGTGTTGAGAACGCAGCTAGAAAATAACTGCAACGCAACAACCTGTATCAACTGTAACAACACAAACTCAAACGATGTGGTCGCAACCGCATTTCTCAACCGGAATAATTAAATAAAAAACTACTTAAAAACATTGAGCGTGCACAGCCCACGCAGAAACCCTAATGAATAATCAATAAAAGAAGAACAGAGTGTTTAAAATTTATCGTTACCACCATTCTATTTATGTTTAAATATAATCTAAACTTTTTCCCGATACTTTTTATTAATGGCTAGAGATACAAATAGTAGAATAGCAATTGTAGAGTTGCATAAGTCAGGAAAGTCAAAGGGACATTGCCAAATCACTAAATGTGAACAGAGTGCTGGTTTGAAGAACACGTAAGAGATTAAAAAAGAGTGCAATGGGGGCTAATAGGAGAGAGCAAGGTTGCCCTCGAACAGCTCGAATATCAAAATTGATAAAATCCACCAGGGAGAAGCTGAGGAGGAATGGGTAAAAATCCTCTAAATCATTTGTGACTCATGTCAAAGATTCTCCATGCGTTTGCAGCAGATTATCGACGCTGATGAAAAAGCATATTGAACAAAATTATAGATATTCGTAAACATTAATGGTTCCATAACCTGTTTATTTTAGTTTGATTTGTATTATTTGATTTTATTAATAAATGTGAGCAAAAAAGTTGTAACAATAATTATTGAAGACCCTGTATTTTTGGCTTAAAAAGGGAATGCTGTCAGTCACAGAATTTCAAAAGGTTTTACAGCTTACTCAGCTTAAATCCTATTTTTATTCAGATTGCAAATCCATTTTTCCAATATATACTCTCAGTAAGGTAGTTTTATTATTATGGCCTAATATTATTATGAACTATTATTAAATGAACTACCATGCACGCGAAAATACGTAGTCATAATTCACTGCAGGACTAATGAAATAACAAGTGGAGAGCCAGAACAACAACTCCTACAAGATTTTAAAACTCTAATCAAGTCCGTGACAAATTAAAGACAGCTATCAAAACAAGCATTCTTTCCCAAACAAAGAAGATATATCAAAACTCTAATTAAACTCATAAACAAAACAGTGACTGAAATGTGCAAAAACAATTGTGTCACCTACCTAGACCTTACGTCTCAGTACATCGGACGAAATGAACTATTTAAAAAGGATGGTATCCATCTTAACAAAAATGAACGAGCAAGACTGGGACTTTTATTTACTATTGCTACTGTTCAAGAAACGGCTGCATCTTCTTGCAAGAACACCTCACCCATAATTCAGGATGAACTAGACCAAAAAGAATTTCAAGTCTAACACAATACACAAGTTGAGAAGGTTGGAGCGCTCAGGCATAACAACTCACTTTAAGAATCAGTTTGACACCACAATCACAAATGGATCGGCTTCCTCAACTAAAAAAGACAAAATTGACATAATACAATATTCGGCAGAGAAATTGAAAGTACACTCAGAGCACCAACAAGGAAATGGATCTCAAAATTCGGACGGCTGTAATCTTCCCAATATGGAATTGAACCTTCCACAACACTGCAGGGAAGTAATAAAGACTTCTACAGTAACACGTGATTGTCCATACAAACTGCGATCACATAACGTACCCTACCCCATACTCCAATGCGGATATTGGACGAACAACGCACCCGATACGAACAAGCCAAAAAACGAGCAACTCCCTCGACACAACGGCATCATTTAACCTCACTATGCTTTAGGTATCTCTGGCGCTACAAAAAACAGTTTTAAAGCCACAAAACTATCGGCTGCCTGAACACATCAATAGGGATAGGTTAAGTAAAACCGTACTATCACACCACCAAATGAAAGCAACAGACATGAACCCATCTCAGAATGAAACACAGACTCCCAAATTCAATCGCAAGCATGGCAATGACAAAAACAACCACTTAGGGCTTCTGATTAACAAAATGAGCGAGACACATGTGAGCATACCGATGTTGAAGGAACCAATTATAATCGACGACAACAAAAAATACTGTTTGGCAACATACAAAGTTTCCTCCCAAAAATGCAAGAACTACATTCAACGTTGTAGTTGACAACGTTGTCGCACAACATCATAGCTGTCAATGAAACATGGTCTCCCAACAGAGGTCTCACGGAAAGGATATGTTTTGCACAATGTCAACAAACCATCTCACAGCATCAGAAGTGATGGTTCCCTTATCTCCATCAAAAAAAATTTTCAACCAAAAATCAAAGCTAAGCGAGCAACAGAAAACAAATAATACATCTCACCATCCAACTGCATCCAAGACAAACTATCAAAATTGTACTCTTTTACAGAAACTCAACCTGTACATTAATTGAAGATGACGAATTCTATGATTATCTTGATAATATCCTCAGTGCCCCTCACGAAACATTAATCATGGGAAACTTAAATTTGCCCTACATAAACTGGACTACTCGTCAGAGTCAAGCACTCTGTTCTAAACTTATTGATCTGATAAATACAAATTCCCTACGGCAGGACGTCAACGATCCAACAAGACGAAACAATATTTTTGACTTCTCTGACCTGAGAATGATTGGATTAGAAGTAACAGACAAGATCGATGGCCACCAGATGATAGACTTCAAGATCGAAGTACTCGACCCTAATGCAAGAACTCATCAAAAACCGATTCTTTACTACAAACGGACAAACTTCGAACTAATGAACGAAGAGCTTGGCAGCATTAACTATGAAGCACTGATGAGGAACAAAACTGCCGAAGAATGCATGAAACAAAAAAGTTAGAACTGCTACGCAAACGATCCGAAGCATAATCCTATCATCAAAAACATATCAACAACGGCAGGGCCGTCAAGCAAACGGTAAAATCTACAAAGCGATATAAAGAAATTACAGTTGCAGCACAAACTAAAACTAACCCGAAGAGCTTCTACATTATGTCAACGCCAGAAGACTCAAAAGAGATAGTATTGGAATACTAACCAATCCCGAGGGTTCATCTCAAACGAACAACAAAAGCAAAGCCAGAATTCTCAATACATACTTTACCCTTGTGTCTACTAGCGAAGAGTTAACCGAAATCCCACAACCCCATGCTTTAAATAATCCAGAAATCCTGACAGATGGCATGTTAAGAGGAAAAGAGGTAGAAACCAGCTAAGTATTTTATACTCGTATAAGTTAACTAGACCCAACGGCCTGGCTTCGTGGATACTCAGGGAAACATCTGAAATAATTAGCGAACCCTTTGTAAACATCTTCACTTGATAACTTGAAACTGGGATAGTTCCAGAAGATTGGAAGCAGGCAGATGTCACTCCTATTTTCAAAGAGGGGAACAAACAAACACCTAATAACTCTCGTCCAACCAGTTTAACACCAGTCTTCATTAAAACAATTGAAAGTATACTCAAAGTACGTATAACGAAGCACATTAATCACCAAAATCTTATTATTCACACCCAACACAAATTAAGGGAAAAATGTAGCTGCGTACAAACCTCATTGACTTGTTTGGAGAAGTCAACTGCATATACGACTGTACAAAAGGCGTAGACCTTATATATCTAGACTTTAGAAAAGCTTTCATCTAATTTCCTCACGAAAGACTCATAACCAAAGTGGAAATGCATGGAATATAAAGCAACTACTTTCGATGTCTACGAAACTGGCTTACTGGTTGCACTCAACCAGTGATTATTCACGATCAACCCAGGTATTTGACGCATGTCCCTCAAGAGAGTGTTTTAGGCCTTCTCTTCATCATCTCCATCAACGACCTTGATGTCAGAATCAACAGTAAATTTACAAATTCACCGATAACACAAAAATTTGTCACCAGGTATTCACCGAAAAGGACAGAGTGAGTGTCCAATCCGACCACAACCGTCTTTTACCATTGACCGAAACCTGGCAAATGAGTTTCAACATTGATAAATGTTCATTATTGCTCGTTGGTGCAAATAATTGGCCTTTCCAACACACGACGAATGACATGCCCATTGAAGCAGTTCAGCAACAAAGAGATCTAGGTGTCCTTGTCACTGAAAATCTTAAACGGGACAAACAAGTTGAAAAATACGTCAGAAATGCTAGCAGGATTCTTGGTTTCATTGCACGAAACTTTGAATACAAGTCAATTAACATAATACTCCCGTTCTGTAAAGCGCTAGTCCGGCCGTATTTGGAACATGTAGTGCAACTTTGTTCTCCTACCCTACGAAGAGATAATACTAAAATGGAAAAAAATCATCGTTAAGTGTAGGAAATAATCGGCTACACAACTCCGAAAAAGTAAATAAAAAGTCTCACAGTAAAGAAACGGTTATCTTTTTCGAACAGTTTAAATACGTACATACTGGATGCCGTGGTTTTCTCTAGAACTGGAAAGATTTTAACGATAAACGAACAATGTAAAACGACTAACATTAACAGAAGGTCCAAGGTATAATTTTATTCAGGAGGTAACAACGTTAAAATCTATTTATAATTGATTGATAGGTTGGGAGATTAATAGTTCCGAATAAATTGCGCCGTGCTAAAGCAGGCGAGGACAATGGTAGCAGCGGCAACGGCAATACCAGCGGCTCGGCAGAAGCAGCACCCAGGCACCGCTCACATGATGTAGGGCAGTCGGAAATTTTGTCAACACTCCTCAGGCCTAGCGAACTCTTAACCCGAACCTCTCATTAAGGGAGAGGTAGGTCTCCAGAACCCCGGCAACACAGTCACAGGGAATCAGATACTACGTTGAACCGTATACTGACATTCTGAGGCAAATCCCCAAAGGAACGGAGACGCCACTCCACAAGATGCTGCCGGTATCGACCAGCCCTAGGTCCTCTAAATTTGGCCAGATCGCTATGGCAGCGACAAAGAACCTGGCTGAAAACCCCAACCGACGCTGCAAGGCCTCGGTGCGGTCTGGAATACTGAAGAAAATACAAGTTATATAAAAGTTTACGCCGGTTAATTTGTGATAAAAGAAAAATAACTCTTTCAACAGGCAAAAATTTAACAATTTGTACCTGAATTAATAGTGGCATCCAGTGTACGATAACTTTTGTTTGGAATTTTTAGAGAAAGGTAAAGGGAAATTTGTTTAGAGGGCTGGGCAAGTAAGGTAAAGTAAAGCAAGATAAAGTTCACAAGGAACATTTTTGAAGAAAGCAGCCTGCTTTGGGACAGTTTAGGAAGCTAAATTTAGAGGAGTAGTCTTCCTAATAAATAGAGGGGCTGAGTTAAGCACTTCTAAAATACATAAATAGAATAAGTATTTTATGAGTAGCGAAGTTCGGCCAAGAAATTAAGCAATTTTATGAAGCTACAAAATCGAAAGGAAAACTAACTCGCACGTAAAATAATATTTAGTAGAGGCATGCAAAATTGTAGAAAGTTTCAACTGCAGATTTCTACTGAATCCAGAAGGGAACGTAATATCTGAACGATTGAAGATAAATTGGTTTGATTGATTATGACACTGTAGATGTAGTGAGAGACGCAAGCAGGTAACACAGCGCTAGTCTCATCGGAACCGATCAACTCCTTCCGCCGTGGCTCCGGAAGACACCTGACATCACAGGAGTTATAGTTCGAGAAGCGAAGCAGCTCTCCAACTTCTCCCGGAAGCCCTGTGAGAATTTCTCACAAAAACAATGAAAATGATTCCAGAACTCTGCAATATGAACTACGATATACGTTTTCAAAACGTTGACCTTATTTCTCTAGAACAAAGAAGACTGCGAAGACAACTTATTGAGACTTATAAGTATCTCAACGGCTTACCCATGTTATTCTGGAAGGGCTTTTTGAAAGAGACTGTAACATGGGAACCAGAAATAATGGCCAAAAACTAATACTGAGAAACTTTACGAGACCATAGCTATGAACTTCTTTCCGTTAAAATTGCGGCAACGTGAAATCAGCTGCCTGAAATCATCGTTTCTGCTGACACTGTAAGCACATTCAAAAATCATCTCTACAAAATTAATATTGGTTTACGAACATCCCAGCATTATAACGTACTGATTCTATGTTTCTAATTCACAGTCACGATATACTTGTGGCTAAAATGTCTGTGCCTGAGTGAAGTGAATGTATGTGACTGAATTATCACTGGATTAAGGTGTACGTGCATGATTGATGCCCTAACTTTTGACGGTATGAGACTTGAGTCCCAACCCAAGAATGGGCTAAACGGCTCGTGTCTATCGTTTTATTCTATTCTATTCTATTAATAATTGCTACATTAGGAAACATCAAAACTTTGCACTTAGTTGTTCTAGTTCATTTAAATGGCCTGATATTCCATTGATTCCCTTTCATAAATGTGAGCATTTAGAAGTGGCCGACTGAAAAAGTAGCTGATTACCTAATACAATAAGCCGTTCTGATGCAGCACTGGAGGGAATTAAGTATTAAACTTTAAGAAGCACGAAATAAAATACTGTTGGGAAACATGGCCTAATGGACAGCTGGATGCTTGGACCGATTAATGACAGGCTCTTTCAACCATGCCTTTATATCATTTGGCGTAATTTTTTTCTTGTTGGTGAGCTCATCATTTTTGGATAGAGAGTAAAAGAAATCCTCATCTGTTTCAGTTTCTGCACTGCTGCTCTGGCGAGACATTGTAGCGATATTCGTGATTTGTAAGACCATTTTATTCATATTGTTATTTAATTTTTCATCATTGTTCATCCACTTGAGCTGAAATGGAGATGGAATGCAGCAGCTAGCAAACAATGATCTTCATTGATTGCTTGGCTGAATATTCTCTTGATTCCAATATCAATGGAACTGGCAAGAGGGTCACGCACTGACTATTCTTTCTTTCTCACGTTCTGCAGTAAGTTCAGGCGATTTGTAATAAGTGTCATGAGAATTTCAATGTAGGCTTTCTCCTCTCCTTGCAATATAACTAGAGCTCGAGCGTGAGAGCTCATTACTATTTCATATTCTTTGAAAAAGTAATTTCTACAGGCACAAAGCTTGGGATTTCCAAATTTTTGCAAGTCATCTTCAAATCTCCTTCTTTTTTGCCTAACACTTTATTCAAAAGTCATTGACCATAAAAAAAGAGTTCCAACGTAAAGCTCCTGGGATTATAAATTGTTGACCACCACTAATCATATTGGTTGCTTGAGGACTTCGAGGTTGTTTATTCCACAGAGCTTGTGCGTTACTAAATGTTGAACTCAATATCTTCTTGTAATCGGGATTTCCAGGATCGTTCATAATTACTGAAGCGTCTGTGGTTGCAATGAGATTCAATGTATGGGCGACGCAACGAATGTGCCATGATAAGGTATAGTATTATCCATTCAGCTTTGAAGATTGCCAACCTGAAATGAAAACAAACTACAAATATTTGTTTATACAAAACTACATTAAATTACCATTTGGAACAATATAATCTTATAAAAGTTTCTGTACTTTGAAAATTTGATGCCACCAAATAAAGAATTTGTGAAATTATCGATACAGTAAAAAATACGTTCAACACCGTCGTTCACATATAACAAATGCAAGTTTTCATTTATGAGTATTATGCATGAAAATTTTCAGTTGTCAGTCTATACCTTGATCAAGAATTGTTGAGATAACTTCAATCACTGTATCGTCAGCATCATCTTCAATGTTACTATCGCAGTCACTTTCACTTTGTGTGGCCGTACAAGAAGTGAACTGCAACTGACTACATTCCGTTTCTGGCTCGCCAAATAATATGTATGGGGCTTACAGCCACTGTTGAAAAACAATTCTGGCTGAAATTCGATTAAATTTATTTTTATACTATATATCATGTATATGGATTAAAATAGTACTTATCTTTTATTATACTTTTGTCATCTCTTAGCTGGGTAGATTGAATTCCATTTACAATCCCTAATCATATCTTACCTGAAAGCTTTGAGAAAGTTACTTCCATTGTATGTAGTATTCGCAGACGCTTTGTCTGGTATGCTCAAGTGTATATGGATGTTGTCCATGGCTCTTGCCAGGACATTGAATGAGTGTTTCTTTTTATACGACAAACCAACACTCCCCTTTTCTGGAGAGAGTCTGGGGTTGATCCAGTTAACAGTTATGCCAACATATAATCTCTGAATCGACCTTACATAATTGATATTGTTACTTGTTTTTTTACTTATTATTGTTAACAACTTATTGTTGTTATTGTTACTTGATATTTGGTACCCTGAATTTAGATACTAATTTCAAATAATGTTTATCTCTAATATATGCAATTGTATCTTTCTCACATGAATCATATTGTATCAAGTGGCATTTGGAAGATAAAATACATTTTGCTTGAATTATTTTTAGTTTGTTTACATATAGGAAATTTTTAGAGCTACGTCATTTTTATTTGTTCAATTGAACTCACTTGTTCCAGCAAGGCCAAGTATCTACCGTAGGTGCAACATAAAATGGTCCATCCAATTCTTTCAATAATGTAACCTCACATTCAAATGTCTCCTCAATCTTTCTAAAGAGTGTACATCAACTTATGGAGAATTTCTTGCCTGATGAATGTTCTATAATATCGATGAAAGAACAGCTCTCAAAGATTACACAGGGTAACAACCAAAAAATCGTCAGGGGTTTCTCAGCTGATTTATACTAATTTTGGTGTTTTGAGTCCGAATATCACACTGATTTTGCTCTATCAGGTCAACTTTTTGAGATACAGCCATAGACCTACATGACGAGCTATACTTATGCTAATATCAGGGGTTTCTTGTCACTAATAATTATTAGTGACAAGAAATTTTCGATCAAGTGTTGTATGATTTTTTTCTGAAGTCTTGTTGCAAGCATTTAAGCAATATGTCTTTCCTGACACATTGCTTGTGGTATCTTAAACAGTGTATTGTTTTCTGAGGGGACTCCCTTCATCTTCATCACCATCATAATCATGTTCACCCGACAAATTTTTTTTTCTCTTGAAATGCTCTTTACCTCCTTTTTCTCGCACTCATTGAAACTCGCCAAAACCTGGGAAATAAATACTGGTTTAATACTGCGTCGGGAAAAAACTAGAGATATATAATTGACTATTTATTTTGAACACTTAGTGGCAATTGGGTCATTCTATGACAAATCAACAGAGAAAAAAATGTAACCACTACATCTCAGATTTTGATAAAAATTGGGGTATGGGGTAATCTTACAGCCAAAGCCCTTGGTGTGAATTTGAGGGTTCTACAATTAATAGTTTTTCAGTTATGGGGGGCTTGTCCCCTTAAAACCAAGTTTCCCTACCTTCAGCGCTCTGTCTTTACTGCGACTGTCATGGCTCTTCCACACAACCTGGGGAACGTGCGTGGACACGTCCTTGTGTCTCTTGGACTTACTACACGAACTGCTATGACGGCAATAAAGAGGAAGGAAACGACTCTGGTGAAGGGACCACCAACGAAAGAGAAGAGGACCTTCCATGACGAACTTCCTGCAGCTACAACCCTGGCGGATTCTAATCTTCACGGGACTCCACCTCCAAAAACACCTCAACACTCCCACTCTGCAGTACTGAAGCGTCTCATGCTCTATCCGTATCCTAACCCAGTTAATACATAGCACATGATCTTCTAAGGAGGACCCTGGAACCTTCGGGTTCCAAAAAAATGAAATCATCAAATAAAAATTGCCTCGCCTGAAAAACTTTGTTTTTGGGGGCGCCAAAGCCTGCTCCCCCATCATTATTCGAAGTATAGACTCGTGTAAGAGCTCTTTAAAAGGAACAGAGAGCATTCTAAAGATAAACGTGAAGATATTTACAATATTATAATTAGATCAAAAGTTATTGCCAATGAAAGTAAAACTAAGCAAAAAATTCCAAACCCCCCAAAAAATTGAAAGTTAAATAGCTATGAAACAAAAAACAATTCAAAAACTCTCCCTGTTATGCTGTAGAGAGCTCTTGGCTTTTTCTAAAGAGCCCTTACACGAGTCTTTACGTCAAGTTTTGAAGGAGTAATAGTCTACGGAAGTTTCCCCTAAATTTTACGTTTTCTTGTTGTAACTCGGTTTTTACGTTTCAAACAAAAAATGTCCATGAACAAATCTTTTTTTCTATATATGTACAAAGTTTCATAGTTTTACGATTAATAATAAAGAAATTAACAATAAACCCTCCTGGTGACCTTAATGTAAGCATTAAGCAATTTTCATCAATATTTCATAACCGTGGTATTATGTTTTACCATGTAAAACGATAGATACGAATTTTAATTACCTCTGCATGAATACTCGCGACCTATTTTTGTGACTTTTTGTGCCTAGTTGTATTTAGTCGTCGGTTAACACTTAACACATTTGATTGATATTCTACCACTATCTCTGTAAGAATAGAATAAAATAGAATAAGGAAATAGAAACGAACTGTTTGGCCCATTCTTGGGTCGATACCCAAATACCATGCCGTCTAAAGTAGATCTATCAATCATGCACCTTAACCACGTGAGTCAATTCAGTACTGTACACGCATTTCACACACGTACGGGCATTTCAGTCACGTGCATTTATCTCAATCATACACTGGCTCTCGGAGTTAGGGAGATGGAGTTAGTACGTTGTAATACTGGGCGGGGGTTCATAATCTAATATTTGTCGAGACAATTTTGGAATGTGTTCACAGTGATAGCATAAAATGTGTTTTCGGGCTTCTGTTTCCAAGTTGCAGCAATTTTAACGGGAAAGAAGTTCATTACTTGGGATGTCTTGAAGTTCCTGAGTAATCATTTTGGCCGTTATTTCTGGTTCGTACGTTACTGTCTTTTTCGAAAAGCCCGTTCAGGGCAACATTTTTAAGGCTGTTGAGATTCTTGAAAGTCTCAAGAAGTTGTCCTCGTAGTCTTCTTTGTTCAAGGGAAATAAGTTCAAGGCGTTGAAGACGTCTTTCGTAGCAGGTATTGTGGAGTTCTGGGATCATGTGTGTTGTTTTCCGCTTATTTTTTTCCATTTTATTAATATCTCTTCGTAGAGTAGGAGACCAGTCTTGCACTGCATATTTTAAATAGGACTGGACTAGTGCTTTATAGAGCGGTAATATTATGTTCTTTAAGTTGTATTCAAAGTTTCGTGCAATAAAACCAAGAATCCTGCTCGAATTTTTAACACTTTTTTCCACTTGTGTGTCAGGTTTGAAATTTTCAGTGACAATGACACCTAGATCTCATTGTTGCTGGACTGCTTTAATGTGTATGTCGTCCATTGTGTGTCGGAAATGCCGGTTATTTGCACCAATGTGCATTACTGAACATTTATCAATGTTGAAGACCATTTGCCAGGTTTCGGTCCATTGTAGAAGATGGTTGAAGTGTAATTATTGATTTACTTTGTCCTATTCGCGGAATGCCTTTTGACACAGATTCGTGTCGTCGGTGAATTTGTTGATTTTACTGATGATTCTGATATCAAGATCGTTGATGTCAATGATGAAGAAGAGCGGGCCTAAAACGCTCCCTTGAAGGACTCCTGATGTTACAAGCGTTGAATCACTTGTTTGATCGTGAATGACTACACGTTGAGACCAGTTTCGAATCCATCGGAACTAGTTGCCTCGGATTCCATGCGCTTCCAATTTGGCCGCGAGTTTTTCTTTGGGAATTTTATCGAAGGCCCTTTGAAAGTCTAGATATCCAAAGTCTACGGCTTTTGTGCGGTCGTATATGCAGCTAACTGCTTCAAAAAAGTCAAGAAGGTTTGTGAGGCAGCTATGATTTTTCCTGAATCCGTGCTGGTTGTCAGTAATAAGATTTTGGTCATTAAGGTGTTTTGTTATACGGACTTTAAGTTGTATTTCTATCATTTTACTGATGACAGATGTTAGACTAATTGGACGATAGTTATTAGGTATTTGTTAGTTTCCCTTTTTGAAAATAGGAGTGACATTTGCACGCTTCCAATCTTTCAGAACTATCCCAGTTTCAAGTGATCGATTGAATATGTTTTTTTAGGGGTTTGCTATTACTTTGGCTGTTTCTTTGAGTATTCACGGACTAAGGCCGCCGGGTCCGGTTAAATTATATGGGTCTAAAATGCTGAGCTGTTTCTTTACCTCTTCTACTGAGAATACGCCTTCTGACAGTATTCCCCGAAGATTCAAAGCATGAGGTTACAGGATTTCAGTTAAGTCTTCGTGAGTGATCACAGAAGTAAAGTATGTAATCAAATTTTGCTTTGCTTTTGTTGTTCGTTTGGGTTGAACCTTCACAATTGATCAGTGGTCCAATAGTGTCTCTTTTGAGTCGTCAGTCGTTTACATATTTATAGAAGCTCTTGGGGTTAGTTTTAGCTTGTGCTGCGACAGTAATTTCCCTATTTCGTTTTGTAGATTTTGTCGATCGCTTAACAGCCCTCCAGGCGTGGATATATTCTTGACGCTAAGGTTCTGTTTTGTATCATTTCAGTCTTCTGTACGAATGTGGTCTTGCATTGATGAGATATTTAATCTCTTGTGAGAACCAAGAAGGGTCATTGGTTGGCCTGACTCGCTTTCTTGGTATATGGTGTTCTGCAGCGGATGCAATCTTTTCTTTGAGTATCATGTAGCATTCCTTGACGTTTTTGTTGCTCATGAGTACTTCGTAGTTATGACTGCCAAGCTCTTCTTTCATTAGTTTGAAGTTTGCCAGTTTGTTTTCGAAGACTTGTTAATGTTGTGTCCTTGTATTAGGGTCTTGTACTTCGAGCGTGAAGTCTTTCATTTTGTGGTCACCGATCTTGTCCGTGATTTCTAAGCTGTTTATGCTGAGGTCAGTGGTAGTTATGACGAGGTCAAGAATGTTGTTTCGTTTAGTTGGTTCGTTGATATGCTGCTGCAAAGAATTTGTATTCATCAGATCAACAAGTTTTGAGCCGGGTGCGTGACTTTGACAAGTAGTCCAGTTCATATGGGGCAAATTGAAGTCTCCCATGATTAGTGTTTTATGAGAACTAAGGATATTATCAAGTCAATTATAAAATTCGTCATCTTCAATTGCTGTACAGGTTGGATTCCTATATACGAGCACAATTTTCATAGTTTGTTCTGGATGCGATTGAATGGTGAGATGTGGTATTTCCGATTTTTGTGTTACTCGCTTAGTTTCGATGTGTGGTTGCAGATTTTTATTTGATGCAGATAAGGGAACCACCACCTCTGTTGCTGTGTGACGGTTTGTTGGCATTATGCAAAAACGTTTCTTTTCAATGAAACTTCCAATGGGAGATGTCTTCCATTGAGATCTAACGATGTTTAATTAACAAGTATGATGTCATGCGACAGCGTTCATGCAACGGCTCGAAGTTCCGGCATTTTTGGGAGGAGGCTTGGTACGTTTCCAACAGGTATCTTCAGTATTTTTGGACTACATATATTCGGGGCGTGATAATACGGTTTTACTCAGGTTATCCTAATTGACGTGATCACGCTGCCGATAGTATTGTGGTTTTGCAAGTGTTTCTTGCAGCACCAGAGATGTCTGCGGCTGAGTTGAGGTTAAGTGATACCGTTGTGTCGGGGGTGCTGTTCGTTTTTTGGCTTGTTCGTGTCGGTTGCGCTGTTTGTTCCCTTTCCCTGTTGGAGTGAAGGGTTGGATGCGTTCTATGATCGCAGTTTGTATGGACAGAAATGTGTTTTAGTCGAACTTGTTATTACTTTCCTGCGTCATCGAGGAACATTCACATGTAGTTCCGTTTTGGACAGATTAAAATTGTCCGAATTTTTTGACGCTTTGCCTTGTTGATGCTCTGATTGTACTTTCAATATGCTTGCCGAATTTTGTATGCCAATTTTGTTTTCTTCCGATTTAATGGTTGGTCCGAGCGTGGTAATGATCAGTTAGCTCTCCAGCTTAGCTTGCCCGAATTTATTTAGATGGATGCCATCTTTCTTGAAAAGTTCATGGTTTCTATTGTAATGGGACATGATGTCTAGGTACATAACACCTTTTCCTAGACACATTTTGTTTACCTTTTCGTTAAATAGTAGAACTTGAGTATTTAGATTCGTATCTTCTATTCGCAGAAGGATGCTAGTTATGATAGCCTTCATGTACTTATATTTTATTTAATGGATTAACGCTTCAAGTTGTAGGTGGATTTCATCTTTGAGCTTATTTTTCTAATTCATGTGTTTTGCAAAGAACTATAACTACGTCATCCTACGTGCATCGTAGATCTTCTAATGAGTGGACTGCTTCAGGAACTCGGTTTTTGTGGTGGCAGAGTATTTTGCGCTTTTCTAACCCCTGCTTGCGCTCCGTTTTTTGTCCTTGGATGATACTGTCTCCAATGGGAAATACACCTGGTTTCTTCTCGATTTTTGTTTTTTCATTAGCAGTACGAGTAGTTCCCTCAGAATTTCAGTTTTTTGTTAGTAATTTTGTTTGATTAGCGATAAGTTTCGAGGATTCCACCAAATTGGGTATGAGATTGAGTTTATTGTGGATTACGTTCACTGGGTTTTTGTATAGTCTGTTTCTTTACGCTTATATTATTTTCCTGTTCTTCTGTTAATGCCTGAAACGGTTTTTGGTTTTTAGATGAAAGTTTGAACATTTATCAATAGTTTCAATACGCTGGGACAGGTTATTAGTCCGTAGGTGCTGGCCGCAGTGGGTCTCCGATGTCTGAAGCCTTAGCTTGTGTTCGTGATTTTAATTTTGTTGTATCTCAATTCTTTCTAAGCGCCCTGCGAGCAGTTTCAACTGACAGCTGAGTTCTTGAATTTCAAGTGATTGTTTTCAATGAACGTAGATGATTCATGGTTAGAATAACAGAAGCGACACTCCTTCATATTGCAACCTCTCATGTTGAAGAATTGCAGGTTATACGTTGACTTACATTCTTTGCAGTATTTTGTTTTCGCTTTGGAAATGTTTTTGTATTTTGGTTTGACTCCATTCTTTTTTCCATGTGAAGCTGTTTGCGTCTAGTTTTTCAGTGAATTTACTAACTCGGTGGTACCTACTGTTCGAATTACAAAATTATTGTCTGGTCTCAAAATCACAAAACTAGTGGCTAATCGTAAAATCATAAGTTTTGCGACTGGGCATAAAATTATAAAATTAGTGTCCAATCCTCAGATCATGAAGTCACTGGCCAGACACAAAGTCATAAGATTAGTGCCTAGCCTCAAAATACAAAATTAGTGTCCAGTCTGAAGATCACACAATTAGTGACTAGTCACAAGATCACAATACGAAATTACAATCGATCACAACTACAAATCACAATTAGGAACCTGTCACACAATCGTATAAATATTATTGAGCCACAAAATTACACGATTATTGTCTGGTTGTAAAATCACAAAATTAGTATCTAGGCACAAGATCCTCAAATTAGTATTTAAGCACGATATCTCAATATTAGAATTTAATTAAAAAACAAAAATGAATAAAAATCCCCGCATTAGTGTCGAATCACAGCATCATTAGAGTTTTCTCTAGTTGCAAAATGCTTAAATATGGAAATTAAAAGTGGTATATATTAGAATTTGTTTCTGCTATCAAGATTGTTTTTTATTTTTATTACAATGAAAGAATTCCCATTATCCAAGAGATTGAATGAAACGAATTAATTCGTAATCATTTTGAAGATTGAATTCGGAATAATATTTTTTCCTCTCGTGTTTGGAAAATTATTTTGTTCTTATTCTCACAGCACCAATGTTTATGAAGATTCCACGAAACTAAACATGCAGAAGTGCAAATAAAACAGTTGTAAGACCTTTGGAGTGCTACCTGCGCCGTTTTGGTTCCGTTAAGGCAACTGTTTAGAGATCTTGCCTTACGTCTACTCGAGGTAGACGCCCTGTGAGTCGGTTAGGGCTTGTGATCTCCAGTGATAGCCTGCTACGGTAGCGGTCTTACATAAGCTTCTACTCAAGTGTATAAGGTTGAAACACCGAGTAGAAGTTGGAACATTTATTGACAAAAGTTACATGGGTACGGCTTACAATTACTGAACACTTTGGTGGACTAGATTGGAATCTAGCGGTAACTAAATTAGAAATGACGTACAATAAGATTTGCATTGAGGGGTGACTTAGCCACTAGTTGCTGGTGAAAATACGAAAAGACTGTGTTGCGTTGAGGGGTGACTAAGCCACCACACAGTTTTTGTCCATTAAAGAAAGAATTCTATTCAAATTCGTACCGCACTAACGTCCACTACACAAACATTAACGCCTACAAGGGCAACAAACAGAGAAATGAAATAACAAACACAGATTGAAGTGCTGGCGTACTCGAAATAATCATGCAAGTAAGGTCGGAAATTTTGCGGTCAGATTTTGTTGTTTTAGTTCATGTTGTTCCACTTCCAGAGTCGATGACTGCAGCAATTTCCTCTGGAGCATTGCTTGTGATAGAGTAACGAACCGGTAGAGTTGTATTCGATGTACCTTTAGTCGTACTTTAGAATTGATCGATATTATGGTACTTTTAGCAAATGAAACTTTCTGATATATCTGTAAAAAGTTCTCTGGGAATTAAACACGCGTAAAGTATTAATATTACTGATTATTTATTTCACTGACTGTTGAAAACATTTAAGTTCACTTTATAGACAGCCCTTATACACCAAGAGAATGGCTAGATTGACACCAGCAGCCGTAAGACTACAGCTGCGAGCAGTGTGCACGATACGGTGCTATACCCGCTCGAGCGTTATTTTGTTCAAATAACACTATTGAAAGGTGCAGTTGCGACTTGCAATGAAGTTTACTCGACATAGTTGTGCCAGAACTCGATTCTCAATTACGGCGGCAATTAGTTGCGCCGTAACTGTTCAACACTGAATACAACATCGTTTCATAAAACTTGTACTACTAAAGGGATACAAGAACTTACAGAGATAAGCTCTGTAATTGATAGGCCATGGGTAGGCAGACTACATAACAGTGAAGAAAGTGTAGCGTAATTGAAGCCTTTAAGCAAATCCGAAAAAGAAATTCAGACAATCATTACCAGATCACATTTTTCTAGCACTGTTTTACATAATATTTATAAAAGAACTTCTTGTAAGTACTAATCTTCTTTTAAATTGTAGACGGACTTTCGGTATAACTTTTAGGTGGTTTTCATTTGTTTTCTCTTCGCTTGAATATTACTATGCAATGTTTAATCCACAACGGAATATAATTTGTACCAGAATTGATAATATACATGCTCTGTATTGTCATGTATATCAAGACTTGAGCTAAATTTGTATTTTAGCTGATCTTTTAGTTAAAATTAATAGTTGTGTATAATAATTATTCCCTTCATTCAACTTTATTACCTGTGCTGGTGCATGGTAAGAAAAATATTAACATTTTAACTGTCATCAAATATCATATCAACAATTTAAAAATGTAACAGAATATCATAACATGTGTAGCTGGACTGGTTTTGCTTACTAGGCCTCCACGTAGCAAGAAATATTAAACAATTCAGCGGTAAAATTCGTCTATGTTCAGCGAAGCAGTTTTACTGCGCTAGAGAGCCTCGTGTTCGTATTTCTGAGCAGCCACCGTCAAGTTGTCATGTTTTGTTGGGGCTTCAACGCCGAACTGCCTCACGTAAGCCTCAGACTCGTGCTCCATTAGCATGAACAGGGACAACTTCACTTTTACTGGCCGCCTGTTCATGCAGGAAAGTGTACCCTATGGTAATGCCCAACCGTGAGAAGAAAGAATTTTAAGTGGATATGAAACATTTTTATTCACTGGTTCGCTATTTCTGGTAATTGCACTACTGAAAAAGAGAAAACACAAGTTTTATAGTTGTAAATTGCAATGAAATGAGCAATAAGTGATTAGAAATTGCTACAATGCACACCATTTGCATACATTTATTTCTGACGTACCTCGTCAACGGAGGTGTATCTTCTTGGTTGTTATGACTTGATTGAAATGATACTTCGGGCCTTAGAATTAAATAAAATTTTAAATGATACAAATATATTAAATTTTGAAAATGTAATGTTATACTTGTCAAAATGTATGACTACGTATTAATAGGGTAAATCATTTCAGACTACTGATATTAGGGATTGTAACGAATGAAGAGACATGCTGTTATTGCTTATTTAAACACTCAATTACAAAATATTATACTTCGATCTCTTGTCAAATAGTTCTGCACTGCCCGAATTCTTCTAAGAATTTTCTAGTTCCTCTTACTACTCACATAAACATGCCTCACATGCCATAAACTGTCTGTGTAAAATCACTCAAAATAAATTTAACGGTGGGATCCAAATTATGAATGTGTTTATGGGTCATCTTGTGTAACGCACATTGGTCCATAATTCATCAAATATTTTGAAATTTAATGGAACGTTTAGTTTAAACGCATTTATTGCATCCAATAATCTTCGTGGAAGATATTTAATGAATTAAGAGGTAGAAATTGTCACGTTGATGAGGTTGAATGATACAACTTATATTTCGTTGAACGTGATGAACGGCGTCTGCTTATTTCGTTATGAACGCAAACAGCAATTTTTATGTTGGACTTAAAAAGTAGGGATCATAATCTTACAAACGGAACTAATAAAAATGGTATAATTAATATAAAAATGGTTACATATTCAACGATAGCTATTAATTTGCACTTTCTGCTTGACGAGAGTGCAGTCGTTTATTGGGAACGACTTGCGGTTAACTGAACGATAAGGGTTTTAACCGCTCACTTTCAAAGTACAATTGTTCTGTAGTATTCCATTCATACGCATCGAACTGCTTGAGATTATCGTCATAATTTACCCAAACAAAATCAATATTGTATGCATTAAACACTCACATGCATGCAAAATATAAGGGAAATTAAGAACAAGTTCTCTATATCCTTTATTCTGAAAAAATAAACAACATACATCGATGAAATGTTATACTAATTTTGTAAAATTGAAATTTTTATTAAATAAAATTAATTTTATATTCGTCCAGTTTGCGACGTCTCTCTCTCTCGTCATGAAAAATTGATTGCATTCAAATAACGTAAAATGTGTATGCGTAAAAATTCAGTTAATGCTCATAATTATAACGTATTTGTCAGGTAACCGTGTAGAAAGAGAGCAACTATTGACACACATATAAGAAATTAAAACATATTTAGATGATACGCAGATACCAATATAGAACATTTTACGGTTCTCCAGTGATGATGGGTCAAAAAAATGAAGTTTTAAAATTATTAAAAGACGACAACCCTATATGTTAGTGTATTGTGTTATCCACAGACAGAATTTAGTTTACAAACAAGTTTCCTCTGTTCTGAACGAGACATTGAATGCAGTTATAAAATACATCAACACTACAGAAGCTAATACGAAATATGAGCGTCTTTTCAGACATTTTTTCAAGGATCAAAATGCAGACTATGTGAGATTGTTACTTCATACTGATGTGAGGTGGTGATCAAAGGGGAGTTGCCTGAAAAGGTTCATGAAATTATTTGATATTCTTAGTGATTATTTGGATGACAAACCTGTTACGACTTTGTTACTGACATTTGATAGTAAAGCACTTGTCAGTTATTTAGCAGATATAGGTGAAAACTAAATGTTTTAAATAAAACGCTCCAAGGAACATATATGACTTCTGTTAATTCAAGGCCAAAATACTTGGCTTCATATCATTTCTAGAATTATCCTAAAAAAATATTTCTATCAAAAAATGTGAACAGTTTTATTGGCTGAATAAATGTGAGGTTAAAAATATGAGGTTTTCTGATTTGAAAGAAATAAATTATCCATCTTGGATGACTTAGCAATTGTTTGTAGATCTACCAGATGTAACCATGGAGTATCTAGGCGAACTTTCAGAATTACAAAATTAGAACTGGATAAAAGCAATGTTTAAAATAAAAGAAACAATGATGTGGCTCTGCGACGAAGTGCAAGCTAAATATCCAAATAGAAGCAGTTTGGAAGAAAACTACTGTTACCTTTCCCATTGTCATACCTAGTGGAATGTGGATTTAGTGCTGTGAATGACTTATTACTGAAGGAAAGAAACAGACTGGATATCCCTAAACGAGGCAACTTGAGATCAAAGTTAATAAAATTTCTGCTTCTGATAAAATCTCTTTCCAGTAGACATCAGGCTCAAGTGTTTCATTAATTGATTGTAATTGGAGTTATTTTTTCTGTTTGTTCGTATGTTATGCACATTGGTAAATGAATTTTATTTGATTAAATTTTCAGCTAAACCCATTAGTTTTATTTGAAAGGTACATTTTTTATGTTATTCTGCTTCAAAAATGATATTTTTATATCATACTAAAGAATTAAAGGGTGGGGACATGAATAAATTTATGATAAAAGAGTGGAGTATAGTACCAATATATTTGGGAACTACTCTAATTGAAGCTAACCAAGAACACGGAAAAAGAATTCGCTTGAAAAAAAGTCAGGCCCATTCACTAACAATTACAATTTTGTCTACTCATTTTATTTACTTCACGATTTCACGGTTACTAATTCGAGTGTGTTAGTTTTCGATGAATAGTTTTCGAATTTTTTGATAAGAAAATATTTCACCTGAATATATTCTCTAGTTTAACAAATTTTCATTTACCACTTAAAGAAGAAATTCTAAGCTGTTTAATCAAACTTTGAGGATGGAGTTTGTTCATACCTAATACAGTTTAATAGTGATCTTTTTATGAGGTTGCTAGTAAAATGGATAATGAAACTTGATATTATTAATCTAGAATTTTTAGCTTTTTCCGCGGAAAAAAAACGTTGACAATATTTGAAGTTTTTAACTCAAAATACGAAAATATGAGTCAAAGTCGTTGCATATGCACAGTACCATCATGCATTCTTCCAACTAACGATTCCCGAGCTCAGCAGCGGCTCAAGTACTGGCATGTATTATTTCACCGCAAGAATTACAGTTTGATTCCTGCATGGAGTAAAGCAGCCCAATTAATTTCCGCCTGCAAATGTTAAAACCACGTTCGCTATACTCACATAATTCCTGACCAATGTTAAGCAAAAGGAAAAGCTGTGATTTGCGTTGAAATGAGTAAAACAAAAAATTAATCAAGAGGTTTTTTAAACACAATTGGCAGTCAACTCTATGTAAGCTTGAAAGAGAAGTCGCACTAAGTAGTAGGATTTGTAAAATTTGCTGTAAAGAATGAAGTACGTGTACAGATTTTATACAACTAATTCCACATTGAAACGACAGTTTCACTCAAATTTCATTTTTTTCAATTATTAAATATTTTATTGTCACTTCTCTGTTATGGTAACAGAGGGATTCCCAACGTGGGGTGTTCGTACCCCCTGGGGGTGCAAGACGATATTAAGGGGGTGCGAGAAAAGTCGAGGTAAATAATTGGATATTGGCTGCATGTTGACATTTTTATTTTCTTTTGCAATGGACTAACTTTGTTTTCATTTTAGAGGTAAGTATTGCTATTTAGTGACTCTCACATACATAGCTGAAAAGATTCAATCCTACTATATATATATATATATATATATATATATATATATATATATATATATATATATATATATATATATATATATATATGTATACATATGATATTTAAAAAACAAATTATGTAAAATTTTTTTAAAAATTGAAACAAATGATTTCTAGAGGAAAATTTGATACAATGTATATACATCCAGGGAAAATTTTTAGATATGATCCAAATATTTTTCATATTTTTATTTCTCATGATTGAGATATAATGAAAAGGACTAAGGTACGCCAATGCACTTATATGTTGGCAACTTTCAGAACAGTTATATAATAATAGAACTCTAATATGCAATATTTAAAAATATATTCCACGCTTTCATTTGCTCACATTTTATATTTATTATTTTATTTCCTGCTATTATCATAGCCCTTCACTATGTTCAAGAAAATTAAAATGGACTGTCGTTTTGATTTCACTTGCAATGAAAAAACCAAGGATCTGCACAAGCCTCAATGCATGCTGTGTAAAACTGTTTTCTCCTACGAAAATTTGAAACCATCAAGACTACAAGAACACTTGAACAGCCGTAATGGTGGTGCAAATGTTGTGGGCTAAGATGTTGAATCGTTACAAGCGAAAATAGTACGTTCTAATTTTAGGCTAACTCTTCCAAAATTAAGGTTTAAAAATGTTGACAAACCCCTGTTTACGGCTTCATATCAAATTGCTTTTAAAATAGCTAAGTCAAAGAAGCCTCACACCATTGCAGAGGACCTCATTGAACCATGTGCATTAGAAATAGCTACAATTATTATCGGCAATGAAGGTACAAAGAAACTTTAATAAGTGCCACTATCAAACAACATTATTCAGAACCAAATTGTTTATTTGAGATTAGATATTATAGAACAAGTTATTTTACATACCATGAGGAGCAAAATAATATAACATGTTGATTAAATCACCAGATTGCACATTTATAGACCACGTACAATTACAACAATTAGACTCTATATAAATAATAGTATAAAAAAGGTTAATAATTTGTCTAAAACCCAAAAATATTAATAAAAAATATATATGAACATGTATAATAAATACGTGAACAAAAGTTTACAATACCCGACTTTTTTCTCTATATTAATCATGAATATAATTGTGGTATAATTCCAGAATGTTTTAATACATTCTATCATTTGTCAACCAAACTTTCAGCAGCATTCATCTGCAATAACGTGTGATTGGTACAGCAGTTCTCGTTCTGAAACGTCATAAGCATGGGTAAGAATAAGGACATCAGCCAAGATATTTGCAAACGTATTGTGAAGTTCCATAATAAAGGTTTGGGATATTGGAAGATAAGTGCACTACTATGTGTTTCGAATGCCTCGGCTTGAACTATAATACGTAAGTGGAAATACTGGAATACGACTCTCAGCAAGCCTTGAACTGGCCTTCCTAGGAAGATTAATAACCATGCTGCTCGAAAATTGGTTCGAACAGTAGTGCAGAGGCCTCAAACTACTCGTGAAGAATTGAAGGATGATTTCAGGGCATCTGGGATCGAAGCCAGCAAACACACGATCAGCAAGGCAGTACGTCGTGAAGGTCTTTGCTCCTGCACCCCTCATAGGACACCTCTTCTCCAGAAACGTCACGTCAAAGCCAGGCTGAAGTATGCCAACGACCATTTGAAGAAGCCAGCAGCGTTTTGGAACTCAGTACTGTGGTCAGATGAAACCAAAATCAAACTATTTGGGAGAAACAGCACAAATCATGTATGGAGGCAACAAAACAAAGAATATAGACCAAAGTGCACCGTACCCACTGTAAAGTTTGGAGGTGGCTCATTCATGATGTGGGGATGTTTTAGCTCATCAGGGGTAGGTAAATTTCACACCATGGAAGGAACCATAAATGGCAGAAATTATCGTAAAATATTGGATGAGCTACTCCTACCTCATCTCATTTGTTAAAATTGAAACGTGGATGGAAACTCCAACAAGACGACGATCTAAAGCATACTGCAAACGAAACCAAGGAATTGTTGAGGATGAAGAAGATAAGCATTTTAGAATGGCCAAGTCAATCCCAGGATACGAATCCGATCGAAAACTTATGGAGAGAATTGAAATTAAAGATTCAGAAGAGAGGTCCTAATAACATCACTGATTCAAAAAAATTTGCATTGAAGAATGGATCAGATTACGTCCGAAACGCGTAAAAGGCTGGTAGTGAACTACTATGCATAAAAGTCTCGAAACCCTAATTAATAATAAGGGTTATGCAACGAAGTATTAATGGATGTAAATCGTGAAATATTCTGTAAACTTTTGTTCACGTATATATTATACATGTTCATTTTTCTTTTTTTTAATAATTATTTGTGGGTTTCAGATATATTATTAACCTTTTTATACCATTGTTTATGTATAGTCCAATATTTGTAATTACACGTGGTCTATAGATGTGCAATCTGGTGATTTAATCAACGTGTTGTATTATTTTGCTCCTCACGGTATGAAGGCTAGTGTCTTGAAAATTTTTCTCCAGCTTAACGATACAACTGATGTTTTGAATTGTAGTCAACTCATTGTACTGGATAGGTATGTTCATGTTAGTGAAATAAAAGAGAACTTCCCTCTCTGTGATGAGCTTAAAACAACCACCAAAGAAAAATACATGTTTCAGCTTGTAAAAAACTTCTTTATACAACGTAAATTAGATATTCAAATTATTTTATTCTGTAAACACTGATAGCGCTCCTGCTATGCTGGGAAATAAATCAGGTTTCTTTGCACTGATCAAACAGGAAATGCCTAACTTACAAAGTACCCACTGTTTCTTTCATCGTCATGCTTTGGCATTGAAAACTTTGCCTGAACAATTGAAGAAAATCCCTGAAATCTCTGTGACAACTATCAATAGGATCAGGGGCTGTGATCTAAATCACCGTTTTTTCAAGTCACTTTGTGAGGTTCTTGAAAGTACACATTCTGTTTTACGCTTCCATCGTGAAGTCCACTGGCTCTCAAGTGGGAGAGTTTTGACTCACTTCTTTGACCTTCGAGAAGAAATCAAAGTATTTCTGAAGGAAAGTCACTTTAATCTTCCTGAAGAGATGCATTCGTGAGAATTCATCCGAGTCTTGGCGTACTTGAGTGACATATTCACTCGTATGAATGAGCTGAGTTTATCACTTAAAAAAAATAATGTAAACACAATCAGTTGCTATGAAAAGGTACATGGATTCAAAGACAAGCTATCTCTGTGAAGCTGACGAGTGAAAAAGGCAGATTTTCCAATTTTTCATCGCATGAAGAAATACAGTAAAAGTCCTCGCTTTCGGACAGCTATTTTCCTGGAGAACATAATTTCCGGAAACATGATATCCGACAATCTAATGCTCTTTCCCCTATGTTCTTGTGGTTTATATGAATGCTTTTCTTGATTGTAAACAGTGTATTCCAGAACACTTATTTATTTATACATTTTTTTCATTTATTTTAAATAAAGTCATGCTGAGAATGTTGGAGGAAAACGTTGAACCTATAGATTTTCCGACAATTTTTAATATCTAGGATGTTGTTTTCCTATTAAGTGAATCATGGAACACCGTAAATAAACAATCCTTTTAAGGGCATGGAAGAATTTATATGGGGAAAATAGAAATACAAGTCAAACTGATAGTGATAACGTTGAAACTTCGAAATCTTTGCCTGCAGAAGAAGAATCATTATTGAATGAGACACTTAAACTAATGCTTGAGGGTGATCAGTTTCAAACCCTTACTTCTGATGATCTTAGAGAATGGATGGATTAAGAGGATATTTCAACTTCTCCTTTCACGGAGCAAAAAAATGTTGTTCCGCAAACAGACGAAGAATATTCTGACAGCTTTACTCTTCAGAATAAAACAATGATGAATCAATAACCCGAGAATCTACACAAAAATCAATTTTGGAAGTTGTTACTTAATGGAAAAAACAGTTTTTGCTGGAGTGAATGTATTCATACTGGATCACTTTAAAGGTGTTTGACAATTAATAAAATGAAAGAAGTGAAAGCAGATGAAATAAGGGAAACAGTGAAAGATGCTATGAATGCCTATGAATAAAGAATAAAACTTCGTTACAAACTTACTATAAGGTTAGGTATGCGTAATGAATTTCAAAATGCATTCATTCATATAATTTACTACATTTACTAATAATATAAATATTTAAAATTTTGAAATTCAAGTATTTTCTTTTATTATTTATTGAACTTGCAAAAAATATATTAATTCATTACTGTTACGTTTATCTTCTCTATGTTGCTAACGCTTCTGGCAATTCTTAAAAATAAACGATATTTAGAACTGAGTCTCTCAATTAAACCATACATCGAATCACCGCATTATTTCCGGACATCCTCATATCCGGACGGCGTAGCTGTCCGGATATGGGAAATTCTACTATAGTTAGTAATGATAAATCATCAAATTTGATCCCCAGTGTTTGTGAAGGAATTGTAGCTCATTTGAAAGTGCTGTCGAAGTCATTTGATTGATATTCTGACGTAGGGAAACCGGAAAAGTCTGGTGAATCGATTGTGAAGAGATAGAACAACGTACCTAGAATTAAAAGTATCAAATTCTACCGCTTCTCTACAATGTTAATTGCACCTAAATTTCAGTAAAGCAATTTAAGTGGAGTTTTGTAAATTGTTTTACTGCAATTTAGATGGAGTTGACACTTTGAAGAAGAGATAGAACAACATACCTACAATTAAAAAGAAGGAACATCATATTGAAAAACATATCTGAGATTGATATTGTGCACTTCATTCCAAGTTTTTTGACCTGGAGTATTTTAATTGACGTTTAGTCAACTGGCATTTCGTAGAAAAATAATACAGAAAAAATCTTTTAAACTTTCATTTCGATTTTTATTCTGATCAGCCATAGCAATAGGTCAATAGTTTTTGGTTCTTTCATGCTCTCAGGTCCAACCTTGTGCAACACAACAACATTACATTTTTTCCACTCATTCGGAGATTTTTCACTTCTCCATATTTCATCCAACAAACATTTCAGCATCTCCATTATACTATGGAATGTCTTCAAGACTATTAGCTCTCCTATTTTTTATCATTTTTAAAAACTTTTCAAACTCTTCATACATAATTTCATCTTCTATTTATTACTCATATTTCCCAGTCTGAAGATGAAGTGGTTCTTCATCTATTAATTGCACATTCATTCCACCACAGACTTCCTAAAAGTTCACAACTGTTTTCACCACTTGTACTCAATCATTCGCCTTCCCCCATCAACTATTAATCAATGAATTTGTAGCATGATATGCATACATGTTATCAATTTACCAGTATTAAAATACTCTTCATTTGTACCACTAAAAATAAGACTAAACTACAAGTAATTTTTACTAATTCTTTAAAATTAAAACATGTATATTAAGTACACATTCTTGTAAAAAATTTATATTAAGTAACAATAGCTATCGAGTATTCTCTAACTAAAGCTTAACTTTGTGGGAACATTTTCACGTGCATTGTTGAAGTGGGTTTCTCCCAGCTCGAGAACCTCAATTACAAATTTTAACATGTTACGTGTGGTATAAAATTCTCTGATGAGCATTTATTAGTAATTATTTTTAAAACTTGCGCTTATTCTTAGAAATTGTCCTAGTGATTTATGTTTCTAGAATTGTAGATCTCTAGACGTTAAGTCAATAACTGGAGCTCGGAATACTTGTGTTGATATGAAACATCTCAGGCAACCATGTCAGAATTTCTGGAAAAACTTTTATTTTTGTCATAATGATGTTGTTAGTCATTATTTTCTGAGATGTGTATTTCCTTGTAGCCTACTTGGAAGCATGGGATTTACAGCTTCATTATTCACATCCCTAATTGATGTATGACGAGTAATTATGTGGAAACTAAATGCAAAGCTACTATTTTGTAGATATTACCAATATCGATCTCTTATTATTGAAAGGCTCTAAAGTGGCATGCCCTATGCTTAAATGTTAATTTATTTTCTTTTGTGTTATTTATGCAAGTGTGCTCTCCCAAATCAATGCAAAACTTTGTAATTTATGCCAGGTACATATTGGGTTGCCCGGAAAGTTCGTGCCAATTTTTAAAGGAAAAAAAGTTCAATATAAAATAAGCCAATATATTTTTAATCAACCAAATATGAACCATTTTTTTGCATACAGCGTTTCCATCTTTCTTTTCACTAGAAACTACTCTCATCGCAGAATTGAGGTGGTTTCATTCCAAAGAATTCATCAGGGTATCATTTAGATCATCCATGGAATTGAAACTTTTACCATTAAGACTATTCTGCTATGACCAAAATAAATGATCATCTGAAGGAGCACTATCTGCTGAATATGGACGGTGGAATTACACATCCCAGCCAAGCTGCAGCAATTTTTGACTGGTTTCAAAAGAAACGTGTGGTCTGGTAATAGCCTGATGGATCAGCCAAACACTCATCACTATAAACTCGTATATTTCTTTGGCTGAGTGTGATGAATTTTTCCTCTATAGAAATAGAAAAGCATCAGGTGTGCTTTAAATGGATGTGTAGTCCAATTTTACTTTCTAAACTCAATCATGTTCTTAATAAGTCGAGAGATGAACCACTAAAAATAGGCATGAACTTTCCGAGCAACCTGATAATTTAACTATCCTTGCTAATCGGATATCTTGTAAAATCAATCGTGACTCAAATGGTCTTTTGTCAATGTAAAGAACTAATGCTGTTTAAATGTTAATTAGCTCCTACCTCATTGTAAATGAGTGGTTGGATTAGACCTTGAAAAGATAATCCTATTGAATAATTTTAACTGATGCTACCTTCTGCAAGTCAATCATGTTATGGTTAAAAGAGTTGTATTAATGTTTGATGAGGCATACAGATCCTGGATAAGATGCTTAAAATTTTGCCTTGTTCTCAGGCCTTTGGGGACGATACATCTGCCCTGCTCACTGCTCACTACTCACTCCAATTTGCTCACTGCCAATTAGAACTGCTTATTACAGTATTAAAACTCCTTACAACTCACTACTCACTGCAAACTATTCACTACAAACTGCTCACTAACAGTTAGGACTACATTCACTTCAGTATAAAACTCATTATATGTGATATGCCAATATCTCCGTATTTTAAGGGATATGCTAATTGTATTTCACACACTCAATCTTAATATAAGTTTACTGCTTACCTTCTACTTATTGAACACGACTTCCTGCATTCAAGCAAACTGCTCGCTGTACTCGTGTCGTAGTTGTGGAATTCACCAATTGCCGTCACTGAAGTTCAGAGCTAGGCCTGTCTTGGACCGTGCCATCCTAACCTTCTGGAAGCTTCAGACTGGCTCAACGCTGCTCAAGATCATCTTAATCATTTAACATGCCAACTTACTAAAATAGAGCTAAGTCACAATCAGAAGTTCTCTCATTTCCCTCATTCAGGTCACACAGACAAAGAAAAATAAAGCCAGAGAAAACCATACTGTAAAGTCTGGTTGCTGAAACTCACACCAGCACCACTATCTAACATACAATAAATCTACTGATTTGCACTTCACTGCCTCTGTTATTGCCTTGTGTGAAATTACACCCCTAATAAATTACACTTGGCCCATTTCGTCTGAGATTTTCAATTTTTTGTCTCATCGTTCACTCTAGCCACATATATTATCCTATTTACCTTTTTTGCCGAGCTCTGTACTCATCACATTCACTCTGCCATTCAACTTTTGCAATACCCTATCTTTCATAGAGTCACCACATTATACAATATTTCTTTTTCAAAATTTTTCGTCCTCTTTGTTCATCTCTAATTTTTCATGTCAATCACTTTACTTTTTCAGTAACCTCTTCTGCACTTCACTTTCCCAATCATTTGTTCTGCTGCATCATTCAATATTTTTGGTATTCATTCATTCAGGATATTCGTATTCTCATTCATATTCCACTCATAACTTCTAAGGTCAGTGCAAAATTGTTCTCAGTTTATTGCTTTCAAACCCCCACTTTTTTACACAGTTCAACTCTTGCCTAAGCTCTTTTCTATCCCATAAGTACTTGAAAGCAAATATTCGGTGATCACCATCAATATCAAAATTATTTTCATCTACACACATTTCTATTACATGCCTTCGTGCTTCATAATTCACTGACACATGTTCAATTGATGGGGGAACAGCATTAGTGGACTACTTGCATTTTTCCCCGTTTAAAATTATAAAGTAGACTACTGGATCATAGTCGCCTCTGTCATTGCTGCGTCGGTGACAGCACGGGACAGCTAAAGTAGACTACTCGACAGTGGTCTCCTTTACCTTTCCTGCCGAACGCGTATTTTTGCCCTGCTATACGAGTACAGCTCTAACTAGGCGTCTTTTAAATTTAATCTGCGATTGGTTTCTCGAGGGGGCTAGTTTCCGCCCCTCTTCCTCCTGGTGTGATTATTTTAGTACAAATAAATTAATTATTTTTCAGCTGAATCAATAGTTTGGTACACTTTAATTATCTCTGTGTACTTTGTATATTAAATATAAGAATGCCTGCATTTTTTTAATTTTAAAACGCAGTTTTAAAAAATACGCTCGTTCATACGAGTATATGTAAGACAAATTTTTATCAGCAGAAAATGTGAATGTTTCATTGTCATACTCAATTAAATAGAGTTGTTTGCTTCTGTGTAATGAAGCATCAATTTTTATAGACGAGGTAATTCTATTGTTAACCTAATTTCGTCTGATACCTTTAAGTACTGTCTTACCGCCGTAAATTTCCGCGATAGTATTTTTAAACAAACCAGAAAAGCGTTTTTGATAGTAACTAGAGCAATGTTAACCCTGAGATCTCAGCTAAAGTAAAACAAATACTGAAGCTGTTCGTTTTCAATAATGTTGGTACTTAGAGAATGTAATACAATCCGATTAAATTTTGAAATTCCTGAATATTAAAGTATTTTTTGAGCACATCTATTATGATAAGTAATTCAATGATCGAGAAAAACTTCAAAATATATACTCTGACGTTACTTTAAGGTTCTGAGTTTAAAACAACTCAGAAATTCTGGTGACAGAAAGAACACCAATGAGTCGTTAAAAACCCCGTGGAAGTTGCATCTTGCTTGATTATTCACATTTGAGGTTCGACAAAAAACAATAGCCTATTTTATTCAGAGCCTAAGAATTGGAAAGTAGATTATCATTTCGTGCGTGAAGATACTTTCTAATGTGCAGGTGTCGAATTGCAAAAAAGTCGAATCGCTAATTTGAACTATTTTTGTGTGCATGGAGTCGAAAGGTGCTTGTGTACTACACAGCTAATTTAATCAATGACAACACAATAACTGATCATGTTGAAAACGTACGAGCAGAAATAAATCATCATTACAACTAATAAACTAATAACATGGGTATGTGCAACAAAACAATTCGTATTACTCCGTACCTTATTATTTTGTGCTTTCAAAATTTTCAATGTAGATATTGGAACCGAAATTATAAGATCTTCGAATTTGAATTATTGTTAATGATTGAAGCGTATTGTTTAGCTAATTTATCTATAAAAATTATGTAGAAAGTAGGAGTGGAATTTACCACTATTACGTTCAGTTTGTTCCTTAACCATGGAGTTACGTGATTCTCTACGTGGTAAATATCAAGACTGAACGATGAATTTCAACACTGAATGAGTATTAATACTATTTCTTGTACAAACATATATTACCTTGAAGGGTGTGGTAGGAAAGTTGGAATGTGTGCTATAAATGCCATTGTATGTGAGGATACTGATCGGTGAAATGTGTATCAAATACAGGGGCTTTATTTCGAACATGATTTTGTTGTCGAAATCATTCTGAAAATTGTGTCCCGACGGAGGGCAACCAGAATAAATCACATTACTCGGGGAATGTATGATTTTTTCATGACCCGAACTTTATCATTGATGCGCCTTTTTACCTGCAAACTTTGTTCTTACCATTCATCAATGGTCAGGTTTTCTGAGCGATGCATTGAAGCAGACGTTTCACTTTATTGGGTGCAGCAACGTTATTGTCTAAAATCAGGGTTACTGTATCCTTACTAACTTGAAACTGAGGAGGCTCTTTAGAATAATACATGAAAGCACTGACAATTTCACCCAAAGCAGTTCTGACTCATCACTGGTGAAATATTGCTGATGTTTTTAATTTTTGTTAATAACTTGTGCAGCGTAATTGCACTATAAATTTTAATGCTGGATACTTTGGAATTTCTATTAAATGCAGTTACCATTGATAACTGATTATTCACTCTCAATATCCTTTTCCACCACCACATGGTGGAATATGAACACAATTTTTTATGAAAATGTAACCCTGCGGAACGTTTTTCTTTTGGTCAAACGTATCCATGTGTTCAGAAGTAATTCATTGTCGTAACAGCGTTGGAAGACAAACATTTAATCATGCAATGTTTGAGGACACGTTCAGCAAATTTCTCAAGTTTTAGCTGTTTCCTCTGCTTGACTGTTCAGCTGACACGGGAAGTTGGACCAGACTAATAACTTGACGAAATGATATACTACTGAGAATTCTATTCAAAATTTTCCATTTAAAATCAGCAAAACTTGTCATTTAACCCATTTTACCTGTAGACGCTTATTTTTAAGGCTATTGTCACTAGTCGGAGCTATTATGTCACCAGGTAGAAATTTAAAACTTTTGAATAGATTTACTTTCTGCAAGTTATTTGTATTTTCCTTCGTAGAAAGTGCAGGGCATGAGGAAAAAAGGTAATGAATAGATTTGCACGAAGAAAGAAATATTTGCTCACATGTATAATTGGCGTATGTGAAAATTTTATTCTTATCATGTAGTCGAAGTATGCAGCATGCATTTGTTTGAACCATTCAATCCGAGGACATGTTATTGAATGGTTAATAGGAATAAAACAAGCGGTATTCGTCTTTTTAATGCAATTCACGCAGCGTTCATTATCAGGGTAAAAAACTACTGCCAACAACTACTGAATCAAGATGTAGTGGCTTAGTCACTCCTCAACGCGACACAGCCTTCTCGTATTTTGTCCGGCAACTAGTGGCTTAGTCACCCCTCAATGCAAAGCTCTATGTACATCATTTCTAGTTTAGTTACCGCTAAACTCCACCTAGTCATCCACAGTGTTCAGTAATTGTAAGTCGTACCAATGTAACTTCTGTCAATAAATGAGTTCCAACTTCTACTCGGTCTTTCAACCTTATACACCAGAGTAGAAACTTATGTAAGACTGCTATCGTAGTAGGCTATAACTGGATATCACAAGCCCTAAGCGACTAAAAGGGCGTCTACCTCGAGTAGAAGTAAGGCGCAATCTCAAAACAGTTGTCTTAACGGAACCACACGGCGCAGGTAGCACACCAAAGGTCTTAGAACGATAACCTTCATTCAAAAAATACTGCGGTCAAGATGAACATATCACATTAGCATTAATAATTATTAACTTATTTACATACTTGGCTATCGAACAGAGAAAGTGTCATAACCGTCCTTCATACACATGTATTTCAACATGATGAAACGCGCATTTTACGTTCCAAGTTAATTCAAAGTTCATTATTTTTCAACTTAAAATTATAAAAATAATCCAACTGATGTCACAAGGAAAAGACAAGGCAAACAAAGAATACCAATGTGATTTTAAAAGTTACTGCAGTTTTAAGTGTTAATACTGTAGGTAGATTTTACATCTTGATAAGTTACATATTATTATACAATAAAAACGAAGTTCCTATTGTCGCCACAATTCACACTGATGAGGATATCACTTGGGTGGTGATGTCCTCGCCAGTGTGAATTGTGGCGACAATAGGAACTTCGTTATTCATCCCAAGCAACACACACGAACTTCAGGAGCTAACTGGGAGAGGTTTATCGAACAAACAGAACAACTTTTCGCAGCACTCAACACCCACCCCATAAATGACATAAATCAAACGGTAACAGAATTAAACTCTATCATCACATAAGCTGACAAAAATCTCATTCCAAAAGGTAACAGAAAGCACTATAACTCAAACTTCACACATGAAGTATATAGACTAAACAGAGAATTTAACAATCTCAGAAATACACCCACTCCGTACACTTACCAAACCACACGACACATCAAGAATCTGAACGAACAAATCACTGGAAAAATTACAAAAAAGAACACACAAAACGAAAAATTTCATTGAATCACTAGACCACAAGACAAACTCGCAAACTCTATAAAACTATTTGAAACATAACAAATTCCAACACAAACGCCTCCCAAACACACGTATCAATCATCACTGATGTGAACATATCCCAAAGACGGAAAGAAGCAAACATACTCAAACACCACTACGCTAGCATTAGCAAGGTACGCACCACAATCACAGACAAGCACATCCACAGACTCAAACACAAATACCCTCTTGATTTCAGCACTACACTCACATACTCCCAAGTAGTTTCACACACACATCTCAAACTAATAACTTTGTTAAATTCTATCTTTAAGACATCAATATTTTAATCTATCCAAACGATTCAATTAAAACGTCTATTAAGCGCATGTTTAATCTGAATTTGGTATATAGAAGAAATAAGTCACCAAAACGGGCCTTTTTATTTTAAGCAATGGATAGGAGAAATAATTCAACTTTGATTATACAGCAAACAAGTATATTGGATATATTTCTTTTTAGGTTTCAATACCATATATTTCTGGCTTGATACGACACTTAACCTATGTGAAATGAAACAGCATTAGGATGCAATTATTTTACAAATAATTGTTTTACGTGTATTTTTATGCCATGTTTAGACGATAAAAAAATATTGTAATGGGAGTTAGAACCCCTTCCAAAACACATGGCCGAATTTTCTCACCGCTACCGCAAAAAGTTGCATCTATACAACTTTATAGAGATGCAAAATCTACGAAAAGATTTTTAAACACACATATCGCGCGGCACTAAGATGTAAGTGAAGCCATGTAAATGTGAAAAGAGCTACGTTCATATTGGTGTTTCAACGCACATGTACGGGAGCTCGTACACATGTACGTTTGATGTTCACACGCCGTGTGCATCAAGTACAGGTACAGACAGAGCACAGGCTGCATCGTGTAGTTCGGTTGCCGGCAACTGCTGGATTTTTCAGCCTTGATCTAGATAAAACGAACAACTGAAATATGTATATAATTATTTATGTCTGGTATTTATAGTGAATTAATACACTATACTACATACATGTATAATAATTTACATATATAAACCGCAAATTATACTATGAACTGGGTTTAAGAACCAAGCAGTGGCACGCTGGAATTTCCGAAATGGTAACCCCTTTCTTCGGAGCTACACACATTCAACCATTGTCTCTACTTGACTGCAAAATGTATAAGCACTCGATTTAGCTCTAAGCTGGATTATGAGGAAAACTTCACTGAAACTAATATTAACTAATATTATACTGTTGACTATCAATAAAGATGAATATACATGCGTTTTCGGCAGTGATGCCATAATAATTACTGCAGAAGTGGATAAATTTGTTTAGTCGTAGAAACAAACTCAGCCCCAGTTCATCAGACGTTCAGTTCCGCCCCCTCCAGCCCGGTTGAACATAATTGCTGTTGCATAAGAATCTGACTGCTTTATCAGACTGCTCTGTAAGCCTTCTGTTAACATGTTCATTAATCAGGATACCTTTCAGCATGGTATTTTGTCATGTTAATTGTAAATTAATATTAAATCATTAATATTATTCATTTTTCACCGGCACGTTGAGTGGGATTGCCTAGCCGGTGGAAATCTTCACTTCGTACAGTCATTATCACTAGAAGGCACTCTAAAATTTACAAAATGTAACCTAAGATGCTCACCGTTGTGGTCACTCCGCCACAGCACCTATCGCTGTATCGTGTCTTTAAAAAAAATTAGGTGTTGTTTACTTGACAATTACGCAGTAAATACGCACCAGATAAATTTACACTAACCTGCTTCTAGAAGTACTAACCGTACACTATCGATTGGTGCTAATATATTTTAACAGCTCTAGCAAGTCCAGTGACGAGTGTTGCCGACATGGGATGATTTTTTTTTCTAAGATACGACCGTGTTCGGACTGGTGGCTTATACACTGGCTATGTTTCGAGTTTCGCCCGCTCACCTCTCGCACTTGTCGCTCTGTACGCGGTAGTGAGCAAATGGTGGACAGGCATTCGAACACACGCGATTCACTTTCAATGTTTGCTTCCTTTTCAGCAGCTAGGCTAGGAAGAGACTGAGTCACCTCCCCCCTCATCGTGTGGGGAAAGGTAGGGGGAAGGCTTGGGTAACAATGACAGGGAAGAATGTGGATTTCCACAATAAAGTCAGGTCTGTATGCAATGAAGGTATAATATTCACTCACTGCATGATTCATTGGGAAGTGCTACAAATGAAAAATAACGAAGAAGTGTGTGTAGTGTGACAAGATTCAGTTAATGTAATTAATTATATCAACACCCGTGCTTTTAATACTCTGCTCTTTACAAATTTGTGCAAAGAAATGAGTTCAAATTTTGAATCCCACCTTCAGACTGATATTCGATGGCTTTTGAGATGTCGGACTTTAAGAATGCTAATCGCTTTCAAAAAAATTAATTCATGTTATTTTTATCTGGTAACGACTCATATTTGGTGAAACATTTAAAAAAAATGGCTTTCCAAACTTTGTTATTTATCAGATATTCTTGATAAGCTTAATGACCTCAGTATATCATTACAAGTCGAAAATACAAATGTTCTTACATTAATTTAAAAAATTCAAACTTTCCTGACGAAAGGTAATGTATGGGTGATGAATGTATAACACAACTCATTTGAGTTGTTTCCATGTCTGGAAGAGTTCATCACAGACAACTAACTAAATTTTGAAATAATCAAATCAATTATAATTAAGAATTTGGTAAGCTTAGGGGAAAATTTTAAAATATATTTTCTTCAAGAATCAGACATGAGCCGATTTGATTGGATCCAAAATCCATTTAATACTGAAGTCGAAAAAGTGTCATCTCACACTAAAGGCACAGGAAGAATTTGCAGAACTTCCTTGATTCTTCTCTAAAAACTGTTTGCTCAAATAAGTCTAAATTCGTTTTGCGTTCGCATCTAATTTAAATATCCAAACTTGTCACGACTTGCAATGAATACCCTTCTATTTTTCGCGTCAACATACCTAGGTGAAATAGATTTTTCGGCATTAACTAATCTCAAAACAAAACATCGATCTAGTTTAGTAAATATTGAAACTGTATTTAAACCAACATTAACAAAAATAGAGCCTAGATTTGACATGTGTAAGAAGAGGCAGGCACATCAATCCCATTAATTAAAAATAAGTGACATTATTTAACTCTACTAATAGTATGTATAGAATTATTGGGTTTACTGTACAAAATACACACATTTACAATGTTTTTTTCTGCAGTATTCTCGATTTCTTTATGAACAACAAATTTTTTTCATAAATATATTTTATTCTTTATTTTCTAAAAATTAAAAGGTCGTACATTAGTAAAATCTTTTAAAGATGGTCGCACCGGTTAAAAGTTTGAAGACTACTGGGTTAAATAACGGTCGGACAACAGTTTAAAGCCATTTCCTGATAGGACCTTGAGGCTGGAATGGATTTTTTGACATTTGTAAACGAGTTTTCCTACTCATGTGAATGGGGTCTTACTGACTACTGTGTATGGTCCGTCTCATAGTTTTCAAGTCTAATAACCCCTGTATTTTTAATGTCCCATTTTGCCTCCTTACTGAGTCCGTAAACCCCTGACACATAGCCTCACGCACAGACCTGCTAAGTGTCAGTTTTGCTCTACGAAGCTAAACATTCAGGTTTCGTCTTCTAGCGCAGCTAACTAAAGATCTAATAAATCAGGGTAGCAGATGACAGGCTCCGCTCAATACGGAATATCTTCAGTCTACGCTTGCATGCGCACAGCAGGGTGCAATATTTCACCAGAGTCTTGAAACAATTGAAAATCACTATCACGGACGATAGGATACGCAGAGGACGACGGATTGATAATAGAACTAATAAAACAACTATTACCGAAGTTAATATTTCACGAATGTTCCATAAAACAAGATTCCGAAACTAATGCTCATTTTATTGATGGGTTCACTTGCATTATTTTGAAGAAAAAAATTTGAACGTGTGTTAAGTTCGTCCATGCATTTGTACAATCGTGACAATAAACCGTGTACAGTCTTTGTTTCATTATATGATTCGCGTGAGCAATATAAAATGGGTAAATACGGATAAATCGATACATATTTCGCGAAAAATGGAGTTGTTTGAGAAAATGGACGGTATACCTGAAATTAGCACTCGAAATATACGTTATAACAGCTCAAAAACTATTGCCACCGAAACAAGTGTTGGCCTGTGTATTTAGTGAATAATTTAGGCCATATAGAGCAACCACTCACTTAAAATTTGTATTCAAATTTTATATATGCAACTTAAGCTGAATATATTGAAAAATGAAGTTGGATATCCATTGTTTCACGGGAGATATTTGTGTTGAATCATTTTTGTATATCCTAAAAGGTCATAGTTCCAGTTTGAATGTGAATTATTTTTCCATTTTGCTTAAGATAAAGAAATTATGGACCCTAAAATCATTGGTTGTCAGGTAATTTGAAGTAGGCACGTAAATGTACGACAAGTTAGAACAGGATTAGTTATTTGATGCAAATAGTGGCCTAAGTTGAATTTCTTCAACAAAATTACGCACGTGAGTTTCGAATTGGACGTGAACAACTTGAATCGTTTCATTTCGGGTTGGTAATACTAAAGACATACGCGAAATTTGGCTTCATTTGTTAATGGCGTGAAAAATTCAAGTACAGTAATATCTGCAAAACTGCAGACTTCGAATCTACGAAACTTCTAAATTGAAATTTTGATTTAGAAATTGCGATTTTGATTTAGAAACTGCGATTTCAAAAATGTATTAGTCGATGCACAGCTGTTTTACCGAAGACAGCTTCTCAAAAGTAAACAAAGCAAAAGTATGTAGCTCAGAAATCGTAGTACATATTTAGTTCTACAGAGTAAATCCTTATATATGGAGCGTAAAACTAGAGAAAGATGAGCAATGAGGAAAGGAGCTAGTGTTACGAAGAAAAAATAATTAGGTATAGACAAGAAATTAAAATTATTGAAAAGTTTAAAGCTGGAATGAAAGTAATGGCAATTTCTCGAGAAACTGGAGTTCCTGAATCCACCTTTAGACTCACTATTCAAAATAAAAAAAAATGAGGGGGATGCCAGACACGTACCTAATGCAGTATCGCAAAGTAGAAAAAGTTGCAAAGATGAGATGATTGCTGTTACTGAATCTATGCTATACCAATGGGTTTAAAGCCAAAGAGAGAATGACGTACAACTGAGTCAACACATTATTCAGACAACAGCTCTGTCTGACAGAAGCTAACACTCCTGAAGAATATTTACAAATGGAAAGCAGTAATACTGAAGAAAATGATAGTTGTAGACCATTAGCTGCGTTTAATGAACTTGCAACTAAACTTCAGGAGAAGTCATTAAAAGTAGAGAAGGATCCCAAAGGCTAAAATCATTCCAGCAATCTATTGACGCACTAATTAGCTATTATAGAGAAGAATAAATAGCTTATCTATATATTCTACTTTATTTTCATTTTCATATATACATATTAACTATGTAACTGTATCCGAGAGACGTATAATTTCAGTTAAATCTACTTTCATATCATGTTTGTAAAAAATATAACCTTATATTGTAACATCTACGCTCTATGTATTCAATAGGTTCAAATATAAACTGAAAGTATTATGATTTTAGATTATCCTAAACGTTAATTCAGTTTTTTTACCAGAAGAAATTTCTGAAAACTCTTGCAATTTGCATTGGTGTACGTAAATAACAAAGTTAGAGTGACTTCAATTTTTCTGTAATTATAAATAAGTTTCATCTGTACTCGGTTTTCCTTCATGTGTCTTCAAAACTGCGGTGCTTTCAAAACTACGCAGCAATTTCGAAACGAGTTAACGCAGTTTTGCAGGTGTTACTGTAAATTTTAGATTTCAAAGAAGAAATTAGGCTTCAATATATTTGTGATTCGTATACTAAGAGTGTATACAACTAATTATCTATTTCCAGCAAGATCATTTAGTAATAGTAATAAAATGATGTGATAGGAACGAGCCTTTTGGCCCTTTCTTAGGTTGGTACCAAGGACTACTATAAACAGGACGTGCACCGCCATATAGCTGACTACACTAGCGGAGGCCATTGCATTCTTAGTAACATAACATTTTATATCGGACAAATTGATCAAAAATTACTTCTTTCAAGCAATAGCAGCGATAATAAGGTTTTACAGTGAATTTTAAATGGTTTAAAACACTATAATGCTTTTAAATACAAATTTTAACCGGATTTAACATGTATTATTATATGAGCTTAGTGGCCACTTTATAGAAAGCCGAGTTGCTGTAGTTTGACACTTTACAAATTGATTATAGTTAAACCTTTTCCAATGCAAATAACCAAACATACAAAGATTCACGCATATAAACAAACAGACATAGAAGCAAAAACCTACCAAACTGCAGCGATTAGTCAGCCAACCGGGCCTTCTTGACAGAGGTCTGAAGAAGGACTACATTCTTTTGCTAGTCTTTCTCTGAGAGGTTGACAGCAAATTTGAGGGACTGACAGCAAATTGAGTGAGTGTAGTAGTCGTCAGAATACTGCCTCTCTTTGACTCGTACAGTTCCTTGACGTCTTCAAATGATGCCGTATTTCATTGTCAAGACTGATCTTCCTCTTCTCACTGAACCAGTTTTTGCGGATGCAGTTGTTCAGCTGATGTAGCTCCAGTTGTTTAGCAGATGTACTGTGTCAAAAAGGAGAAACCAGACACGCTCGTTTTCAAGAGGATGCTTGGCTGTGGCACTGCAATAATCAGAAAATTAAAAAGTTGGTCGAATCTGTACTTCATCTACCAAGAGAAACACATTCTTCAGTTGCAGTGTCTGGACTTTGTCAAATGTTTCCTTCAGCACCTGGTCCTTGTCAATAGATGAAGTGATGCACTGCAGCTTGCGTTTGCATGGCAGCACCAAGAAGTCTCTGAGCTGTTCATAATTACACTTTGGGTATGATTGAAGAGCATAACAATAATGATTCATGGAAAACTGCTCTGTAATAAAAGTTCCAACTGATGTGTCAAAAATACCAACTTTTTCTCCTTCTCGGTTGGGACACAGGCTGATGTGTGAGCTTGAAGAAGAGTGACAACATTTTGGATCGTTTTGTCAAACGGGATGTCATAGTGCATTGCCAAGCGCACAGTTTCGTCGAACTGAGTATCCGATCTCACACCATGGTTGGGATGAAGTGTCTTAAACAGTGGTACACTAATGTCGTGCTTGAACGCACTGAGCGTTAGTGGAGAACACAAAGTGGGCTTGTTTTCGACAATCACAGACAGGCTGCACTCACAGAAGTTGCCGTTTATGAACAAACACACAAGCCTTTCTATCGATCTTGAAATAATCAAGTTCTTATACTGCTTCTGCAGGTTACGTTCAGGTTTGAAAGCATCAAATGAAGTAATCTTATTCTTCTGAAGAAAATACCTCAGTTGTTGGTCGTCAACTTTCGCTGGGCGAGGTGCAGGTTTTGGAGATGGAAGACATGAAGCAGGCACATTGAAGATACTAGGAGGGATTTCATTTGTTCACACAACCCCACACTTATTCGGCATTTTTAATACATATAATTAGCAATAAACTTTGTAAACAAAGAGTATCCACTTAGAAATGCAGCAATGTACCTCGAAACAAACAACAATGTCCGATTCAAACCGAGCGACAGACTACGACAATGTTTGCACTGTGACAGATGGAGGTAAACTGTTCTTAGTGAACTGGCCTCCGCTACCGTAGTCAGCTACATCGCGGTGCACGTCCTGTTTATAGTAGTCCTTGGTTGGTACCCAAGTCCATGGCCGTAAAATCAATTTATCCGCCAATGGTCATGCACAAGAAGACCAAGGCAGTAGAGTCTCGAACTCGAGTCTTTCTCACCGCAAGTGGATTCGTTCACCAGTCGAACATGAAGGTGCTTCCTGCGAGATGAAAAACACAAGGAAAAAAGTAGTAAATAAAAGAATCTCAAAAAAAGTCGGGTTGAACGCCAAGTATCAGGTGGCAACGAAAGTTCAGTCAATTTTTGGAACGATGGTTCTGTCCATTTTCTGGCTGGAATGATAATTCAGCGAAACCAAGATTTATTTTATCAATGGCATAGTTACTATTGTCACTAATATCTTCTTTCCACCTTTCTATAAGCTTTTTGATGCCTCTGGTATAGAATTCATTTGGTTTTGACTCAAATAATAAACTGGATTCATTTCAACCTCTTCCCTTGAAGTAAGCATTTGTCCAGATATATGATTCTGTAGGCGTTTAAAGAGATTTTAATCTGTCGGAGCAAAATCGAGAGAACATGGTGGGTGAATCAAAACTTCACAACCAAACTTTTCAATGAGATTCTTCGTCCTTCTTGAAGTGTGGGGTCTGGCATTGTCATGTTGCTGGATCACTCCTCTTCTGTTTACCAACGAAGGTCGTTTTTTCTTTAGAACAGTCTTCAAACGGCATAGCTTCTGGCAGTACATTGCACAAGTTATGGTTTGATTGCCACCTAACAGCTCATAATAAACAATTCCCTTCATGTCCTGCCACACGCAGAAATTTTTTTCAGCAGCAGACTACGACGAGGATATGAAATAAGTTTGGAATTACGGCCGAGTCACTGTCTTTTACATTTAACATAATTGTACGGTATCGATTTCTCATCTCCAGTAACGATTCTATCTAAGAATTGGGTTTGAAATTGATCATAACGTAGTAAGACAACAGTTCACACGTTGTTGGAAATTGTTCTCTGGAAGATTGTGTGGAATCCATTTTCCAGCTTCTGAGACTTTAGCAATTCTTATAATTTCATGATATATGGTCATGCAGCTCACGTTAAACTTCTTGTTCATTGTTCTAGTTGTTTTGAAGAATCATCAATGGCAGCTAGCAATGAGTTCTTCAAAGCTGTGTCTTTTTGAGTATAATTTTCTTACCTCGTCCTTATGACTAAAGGCTTTTTCTTTGAAACGTGAAATCATCTTCTACAACTCCTTTCGGTTACCAAATGATTTCCGTATGTGTTCGTGAGCGATCTTGCTGCTAGACCTGCTGCACTGCTGTTTTGAAATTCCTGTAGGAAAATATGCCTAATGTGCTCATTGCTTGGAGTGTAAATTTGGGTCAATAATATGTATTATAATAATTACCACCATATCTAAAAGTGTAAATACTATTTAAGTGATTTTGATAGCCATGCATATGTATGATCACTAAATGGGACACAAAAATAATAAATCAAGAAACGGATAAAACTTACGTTAAGACCTGATAGTAACCTAAAATGATGCATTACAAACTGTAAAGTAAATTTTTGGATATTATTTGCAGTTATGAGCCGTCCCCCAGGTCCGTATAGTACAAATGGTTTTTCAACAGTAACAAATAAATTCCAATCAGCTTTAATATCATATATTTTATGTTCAGTTAATTTTCAAACCTCAAGATTAGTCAGATGCATGTTCTACGAGATTGTTTATAATGACTTTATATTACAAAAAATAATAAAAGAAAAATTAAATGTTTTGAGCTCGATATTAATAGTCAAAAATTTTTGTTTGTTACCCACAAAAAAAAGGATGGTGCACAATTCTTCGACGAAAACACCAACCAATCACTTTAGTTCTGCTATACGGACTTGGTAAACTGAGAATAATTCACTTTACCTGGGCAGCATTGCTGCGGCCTTGGAATTGGTGAACTAGACTACTGGAAGTAGTCTAGTTCACCTCGACGCCAACACGACATGATTATACGAGAAGACTAGACTGGAGCACAGTAGTCTACTTTTGGTCGACGATCCCTGGTTTTTGGCAAATGTGTCGAGTAGTCTACTAATACTTTCCACCCTTCAATTGCTGTTTTCCGTTCCTTACTTCTTCATGTATGCAAACCGTTTCCCATTGTTAAATTAAAATTTGTCAATTAATTTCTTTCACAAAAATAAAATCAATTGAAGTCCATTTTCATTGACCTTCTCACTATGTTTACCAACACGACCATTCATGTCTCGTATTAACCCTAAAACTATCACGATTTTACAAATGTACTAACTACTGCTGGGGTTCAAACGGGCCCCATCATAAAAATGTCTTCATTGTCAGGTCTTTCTAATTAAATTAAATACGAAGATACATAGGTGTGCTTTTATTTATCGCAAGTAAGTTTCAAGTATATACAGCTGAAACTTCATGCATAAAAAAATATTTATTTATGTAATTTACAATGTTATTTTGTTTTTCCCCACTAAATATTACAATTGTTAACATATTTTAGACAAAGTTATAAAATTTCGAAACAACAAAAAATTAATGCGTCATATCATATGTGCAAACATCGACGGGATCCATATGGACCTCACTGGTAATTCCCGGGTTAAAATTATTGGAAATCTGGTGAATTCTTGCACTACTCTTTCACTTATGGTATACTGGGTTGTTCTAAAGTTTTGTTACACTTTGATATTTGACTTAAAGGTCTCTAAAATTACGACTTATAGGAAAAGAAAACAATAAGGTTTTCCATGCATTTATTAGGATTATTACAATATTATTCTTCAATTTGACCTCCGTCAGCAGCAATAACACGGTTCAGACGAGGGCGGAAACCTTTGCAAACTTCGCGGAAGTAATCTTTTCTCATTGTGCCCCATGAATGATTAACGGAAGACTTCAACTCTTCTATACTGTTGTGGCGGAGTTTACATGCCGTGCTCTCAATATGTGTTCAGATGCGGTAGTCGAGGAGGTTCAGGTCAGGCGACTGTGGCTGTCAGAAGTCCTTGGGCCAAAAGTTCTTGTTTGACCACAGCCGCTCTTGAACAGTTTTTGCTGTACGCGCAGGTGCACCATCTCGTTAGAATACGTAGCTTGCATTTCTAGTTATTTTTCTCACTCAATGTAGGATTTTCGTGACAAGAATATCTCTGTTGTTATCCACGTGAGAGCAAAATTAGAGGCATATTTTCTCCATTTGATGCCACGACTCCAAGCATCATCACAGAGGCCGGATGTTTGGTTGTAGACACGTTCTGTAACTCAGAGATGTCCTGACCAAAGCTAACAAGAGATCATTCTGCCTGTTCACAAGAGGATCGATTGAGAACGTCTTCTTATCTGAAAAAATGACAATCCGATTACCGTGATTTTTCAATTCGGTAAAAAGGCCTTTATAACGTTCAAAACGTTTCTGCTTCATTGCAGCAGTTAGCAGGGGCTTTTTGACACGTTTTAAACTCTTTCCCTTTCATTTCAACCGCCCTTCTCACTGTAGAGACAGGTATCTTCCTTTTCCTGACAAGATGAGTCATTTTGAGCGTTGGATGGTTTTGAATGTTTTGTAATGGTTTCTGTCTTTACAACTCTGAGTCTACCTAAACGAGGACGATCCTTAAGGGTTTTACAATCTCTTAAACAACTTGCAACTTTGTTCACTGTCATTTGACTGACATTATGGCGCTTAGCAATATGTGACTTCATATGGGACACACGTAGTAGAGCAGAGATTTCAATTCTCTTTGCCTCCATTTCTAATACTACTAATTGTTATGGACGTACTAATAACTTTCAGATAAGATTGATAGCTTTACTATTTAGCTATTGCAGGAAATATTCCAACCTATTGTGAATGATCATTAAAGTTCTGGAAAAAGTGTAACAGAACGTTAGAACAGCCCGGTACATCTTCATTTACTCATTCTGCGACAAATGCCCTAGAGTTGTCTAGCAACATAGAATCTTTCCCACGCACGTAAAATCCTACAACTAAAAACTAAGCTCCTAACGACATAATATCACCTACATATATACGGTCCCCACTTCATCGTTCAAGTGCCTGGGGTGAACTATACACCACGCTCTCTCAACGAACACAAAGTGGAATTATAATAAAATTTCAATTAAAATAAACTTTTAACATAGGCCCTTTCAAACTTTATCATTTATCATTGAATACAGTTAAACTAAACGAAAACTTTGGTTGGTTGGTCGGTTGGTTGGTTTGTAGAACTGGAATTAGGCAAAATGGCTCAGAATAGGCTTCTGGCGAATGTAGCCACTCAGCCAGCCAACCTGGACTCAAGCAACTGTACTGCAGCATAGGTTGTAGTCAAAGTTTTCAGTTTCTCAGTAAAGGTTCACAAAACTCATATAAGTATTGGTTCAGGAGAGTGAGGGTATCTGTTTAATTCCCTTTTTCATTTTAGAGATCCTCCAACCTTCCCAAAGTATACACGACCCGGCCAAGACTCTTACGATGCAGAGCTGCACTCTGGACGAGTATTCAACACCACCTAGGACATTTTTTAAGTTGAACTGCAAGCCAAGGCATTGAACCAATCTTTTCAGTAGGTGACACTGTGCTGAACAGTGGTCACAGTTCAGAAGAACATATTCCACTGTCTTAACCTGTCCATATTGGAAGAAAAGTGACTCCAGTAGCTGGAAACGATGCTAGTGAGTTGCTACGCTCGCATTACCCAGTAGAAGACGGCTGATGGCACAATCAAGCGAATGACACGGATGTTTTCATTTCACTGATGTAGCTGGGGTTTAAGCGTCTATGGCCATTAACCATCCTTACCCAAAGACTCCATTGACTGGAATCAGTTCTGCTTCCTGTACTCCGAAAAACTGTTGTAGAGCTGTTTGATCGACTCATAGCACAGGTAAATCCAAATTGTTTTGGTATTTGCAATACTTGGACAGTTTCTCGATCCGCAGCTTCATTTTCCTTTATGCCGCTGTGTCTTCTTACCCATTAGAAGCATACGTTGGAAACTTGTTGGCCTTGAGATGCCAACTAGCGCTGACTGAGAGCCTGACAGAATAACAATGTCTTTGTTATGTAGAGCAGGGTGTTTGTTGGCAAAAGTCAAGACTTGGTGAATTCCAAACAGTTCTGCTCTCAATACTGTATGAGCTGCATTTAGCTTCCATCCCACTGCTTGTGCCAACGTCGGCACAAAAAGTGCTGCTTCTGTAGAACCGGATGCCTGCTTGGAGCCATCAGTGAAAATTTGAGTGAAATCACTATATCTTGCATTTAGGTCATTTTGCATAATAACTTCATTTGCTGATTCTTGCCCTGGTTTTTAGTTTCACATGGAGCATCGACTGAGATGAAGTCCAGAAAGTTGCTGGAAAGTGGCACCGGAGACGGGGTTTCTGTTAGGACTCTACGTGGAATAGGTGCTTTCATTGAAAGAGAGACTTGTCTTGCTTGAGTCTCAAATACTGTTTGTTGCCCTCTTCTTGCAAATCCCAACTCGTAGTTCCCTCTGTTCATCAGGCGGACATACCAGTGAGCTGCCAGCAATTAGAGCTGCAGCTCCTGTGGGAATATACCTGACTTCACCTCCAGGGACAGAATTGGGTTTGTTTTCCTCACTCCAAATATGATGTATAACGCCGTATTTTGAATGACATTAAGTTTTTGAAGCTGGTAGCCGGGAATATTCCCCAAGCTGACCATCTATATTGTAATTTCCTTCTGATGAATGCTATATACACTCGTCGAAAAAGTACGCGAGATGTATCCCAACGTGCCGCTGACAGGGGTACATTTTTATCCTCTCGCGAGGGTTCCCCACCAGATTTTCGATAGGAACTGCAAAGGTGAGTCTTAGGGCTTCAAAGAAAATCCCCAACACCCTCTGGTAAGGGACATTTCGCACCACTGAATTTTTCAGTCGCAGTATTGCATCAAGTATGCTGTGTTTCTTAGTAAAGATTCATTGTGAACATTTTGCTGGGATCACCATCAGTTTCCGTTTTTTAAACCAGGTTGCTGTAGTGTTCAAGTACATTTGGAGGTGAGATCTCACTTCTGTTAGGGTGTCACTTTATGAAAGTATTGTGATATCATCTGTATACATGATTAGTTGTTCCCCATCAAAAACTGGAAGGTCTGACTACATGATGTGGAAAAGCAGTGGGCCAAAAACTGTTCCCTGTAGGAGTACTCATGTGATAGGCACTCCTGATTACACTGCCTCCAAACGCATAGAATCTGTTCGTCCCGTCACATAGTCTTTGATCTACTTCAAGTAAGTCTTCTCCAACCCTGATGCCATCAGTTTGTAGATTAGTCCTTCATGACATACACTGTAATAAATATGATCTAAATCCAGGCGTAGGGCAATACAAATTTGCTTCCTGCAGAAAGTAGTGGCAATTACGTCTTTAGAAATGAGTTATAAGTTCATTGTGCTTATTCCCTTCCAAAATCATGCTTGTTTTCGTAGCTAAAGGTTATTCTTTTCCGCCCATCAATCCAATACTCTAATCTTCTCTGGATCATACGTTCCATTAGCTTGCCAATGCAGGAGAGTAGGCATATATCTAGGTCTATACGATGAAACTTGCTCCGGGTCTTCTCCAGGTTTCGGAATTGGGGGCCATGTTCCCTCTTCCATCCTGATGTGACACACTCAGTACAAAGGATTGAGTTACAAACACATAAAGTTCCTTTTTCCTCTGAAGGGCTAACTTTTGCAGAAATCTGTCATAAACTCCATCCTGTCCTGGTACTTTATTTTTGAGTGTTGACAGAGAAGAATTCAATTCTTCCATAGTAATACATGGGACTTTCCTTGAATCTTTTGTCTCAAAATAGTTGGCATTATTACCCCGAATGCTCTCGTCACTTCCTGTGGTAGCTGTGTCCGGACTATGTCTCCTGAAGAGGTTCGAAAAAACTGTTGTTTTTATTAATGCTGTTGTATATGGCCCTCCAGCTGTATAGTTGGGCACGCTCACCCCCCCACTGATCCTTCAGATGCACCGCCAGACTGATGCGCTGGGAGTAGAATAAGTGGGAGCTCCCACATACTGGGCAAAGCTATTTCGATTTTTGAGTAAGATGGTTCTTTTTGCTACTGCTTCAAGGCGTTTGTATCTTATGAGATTGGCTTGCGAAGAGCAGCGAAAGAGTTGCCCCTTAGCACATCTGCGCTGAGCTACTGCTCTTGAGATGGCTGCATTCCACCAGGGAGTAGCTCTGGAGATTCCAGTTTTGCCAGTTGACATAGGCACAAACTTTTCTGCAGCAGAGTTTATGGCACCCAGTAGGAAGTCGTTGCCCATAATAGCATTGCAGGGGCCGGTATGTGTTTGGTCAGTGTGAGTGCTCAGGTGGGAGGTCTACTTGTCCACTTTGAAGCTCCAAGTTTCCAATGCTGTGCTGCCACCATGGAAAACTTCACTGGAACTACTCCCAGAGTGCAGCATACTGGAAAGTGGCCGCTCCCAAGATCTGGTCCAGTTCTCACTTCACTGGTCTGCACCAAATTATGGGTAGCAAGAAATAAGTCCAGTGTTGATGTCGTTCCTACTCTTCTATCTATGTTGAGGGAATCATTATTTACTATACCTACTGGAAAGGTATCCAACATCTTTTCCAATGCTTGACCTGCAGGATTAGTCCTGGATCGTTCATCCCAGAGAAGTAAATATGCATTAAAGTCCCCAACATATAGAGTATGGGGTTTAGCTGTTGTAGGTAATGTCTAAGTTCTGAAAGTGAAAAGGGTTGGTTAGGGTTGTACACGTTTTTGATGTCCATGAAGTCTAAAACTGTGTTCAAGGTTACTCCCTGCAGCTCTAGGCTTCCACCAAACGGCTCCAGTTTTAAGGGGTGAAATGGGATGTCCAACTTCATCAATATGGCCAGGCCTCCTCCTCTAGCTCCACCCACTCGTTGACATCAAGTTGCCACATATCCCACAATGTTGTGTTTTCGTGCAGTATCTGTCAGCCATGTCTCACATTGACACACAACTTCTGGTTTGGTTGCATAAATGTGAAATTTTAATTCTGATAATTCAGAGGAAATCCCATTGCAATTAAACTGAATAACAACCATTTTCTTGTTACATTCTGTTGCATGGTCAAATAATGAATAATGGAATAAGTAGCCATTACATTAGGGTATTGTACTGTTGGTTGGGTTTGTCTCTTGTTGTCTTGTCCTGACCCTTTTGAGCTTTGGTATTGACGTCTGCTTTATTTTCCCCTGTGCATACCTCTGGGTCCTCGCAGGTGTAAGCTTGAGAAGGTTTTATCCCTAGTGTTGAATCCTGACATTGTTATGCTGCCAAATTCTTATTTGAGGATTGGTTCATTTGGTTTCTGCAACTAGTATTTATTTGTTCTGAGTTTTCAATTCCAAAATGATTGCAGACCATTCCTGGCAACAGAAATTGACGCTGGGGTGGTCGTTCTTTTTGCATGTTGGCTAGAATTAACTCACTAAGTGAAGAAGAAACTTTGATGAATATTATATGGGAAACCTCTGTGATCATTGATTCCATTTTGTTTTGTAGTTCTGAGCTTAGCCTCTGCATCACTGGAGATTCGATCTCTCTGCCCATTTCTGTCAATTGGTGCTTCAGTTTTTCACGCAAACATGATACATTTTTTGATATAATTTCAGCACATTATGTAACTGTTGACGTCTGTGGAAAACGTTTCTTTGCTAGCTGAGTAATATTATTAGTGGGGGTCCTTTCCTGAATACCACAATGCTGCAAATGCTGGCTTGTGGATGGCTGATCATCTAAGCCCTGAACTACACAGCTGTATAGTGGGCTGCTGGAGGCTGGGGAGGGAAGAGCTTCTGCATTTGACCATAGATAGGATCCACCTGACTGGTAAATATCCACCATAACTTCTGAGACAGTTAAGTTATTCTGGTTTCCTTTGCAATTCCCTTGAATACTATGTTGTGATCCCACGATGTTTGAACTGACTATTGGAACTGTTAAATTTTGTTTCTTCATAGATGGTGTTTTTGTGACAAGTTCGCTGTGTTTGGCTGCTTTAAAACCCACTCCAGAGTGCTGCAGCTTCTGTATAGCTGCTGCGTTTCTGAGAGCCGGGCATTCTTTAAGACTTGTTGTATGGGTTTGGACGCAGCTTGCACATTTTTCGTTTCTTAGTTTGACGATACACTCATCATTTGTCTGTGGGCCAGAGCTTACCAAGCAGCGAAGAGGTGACTTGCAGTTCACTGCTACGTGTCCCAACCTTTGGCAACGGTAACGACGGCGAGGAAAAGCATTGAAAGGGAATTCTGCACATCTGGTAAATCCCACATATATGGGTGAGGAACATTGAGTTCTAGCTGATAACTCTTCTTTTTGACCTCTACTGTACCGAGGCAGGTGAGTTACAGAGAGAAATTCACTGTCCTTACAATCTGCAGATGCCCTGAAATCTTCTACACTCACTTTTGGATGGATTCCCTTGATGACCCTTCATGACTGCAGCTGGGAAGCAGGTTGAAAACAATTTTCAGACCACTTGCCCAGCCTTTTCACTGCTAGAAGAGATGTCAGTTTTTTAATTGTTGATTCATCTAGCTTAAATGCTACTAGATTACCCGGTTTGTTTACTCGAATGTGGCTTTTTTTATTACTTTAAATGGGGACTCAAATATGCCTTGTACTAAGGCCACTGGGTCGGTAGTACACGTGCTAGCTTCCATTCCAATTGGACGCTCCTTAATCACTTTCCTGTCGTCAGATCGTATGATCATAGCTACATTAAAGCTCAAATTTGGCTTGAATACTCTGCTGTTTTCTTCGTTCTCTTTCCCAGAGTTTGATTTCACATTAGTGCTAACGCCTGCTCCATCAAAACTTGAGTTTCTGTTCATCCTCAAAGGACACCAATTGTCACTGGATCTCTCTTTCGCATTATGTTCTGCAGCGTCTGCACTTGTGTGCATCTTCTTTTTTCCTCGATCCTGGATCTCACTTCCTTCAACTGGTTTTTCTTTTCTTTTCCGAGAATTTCCTGCAGTTTTCCATTTCTCATCCTGCTTCTCCTCCAGAGCACTTTTATCAATATTTGATGTACATGCAAGTCAATCTGAAATATCTTCCACATGTTTGTTTTCTGCATCATGAAGCGTAGTGGCATAACCTTCCATCTTCAGATTTTCCTGGTGGCACACTTGCTTTGAACCACCAAAAAACAATCGAAAAAGTGGAGTTTTGCAGCTGTTTTACTATTTCTTGTTATTTTTAGGCTCTTCACTTTCAACAAAACACTTGACAGATGAGTATACTAAATTCAAATTGCGTAGACGACACCTGGATTTGTCTTCCTCGGTGTCAAGCAATCATAAATCAAGATGCTTGGTAGGCGAGCTTGGGTGCTCCAACAACGGAGCTTGTACCGTTGCACGACAGTTTAATAATTTTAAACCAAAAGATACCATTAGCAGTTTATCGTAAGTTTGAATGTATAAATATGCTGGGCTTCTAGTATTAGAATGTGTTTTAGCATTAGAATGTGTTGTTAGGGACTTTATGTGAATTGTTGTATTAGACAAAATATTTTTACTGCGTTAAAGATTGTGATGGATATGAAAGTAGTAAATATTTTAATCTCCTTTCTTCAAAAGAGAGAAATACTTTATGGTCTGGGTAAATTATTAAGTCTGGTCATCATTTGTTTTCGTTGTTGGAAATGATTTTGTGACGCATCTGAAACATCCAGCATTTTTTAAGCAAAAAGAGATAAAATGTTTAACACAACTATTCATAAGTCATACATTTATCATAACTGAAATATCATCATTGAAATTTCATCATTTCATTGCACTTTAAGCTATTAAAATGAAATCATTTCATTGACATTTCATCATTTTAGCTTCCAAAAAAACTATCACGAGTTCAAATAAAATAATTAGACGTTAAATTCTGAATATCTAAAGCTAAGGTCATAAAATTTAAAGTTCAAATTAATATAGACGAATTTAAAGTGCAATATCTGAAAATTAAATTTGAATATCTAAATAACAAGTAACTGTTTTTTGGAACGTGCAGGATACAAAGTCCTTGGACTTGAAAATAGCAAAAAACTGTTGTAATTGGACTAGAATAACAAGAGATAAAGTGATAAAGATTTATTTAGAGTCTTTACGCAGATTTCATGTCAAAATATTACTTAATAATACTCCTCGAACACGAATTACACATTCAAGCCTCCCTCATATACTTTCTGCTGTATTACACAGGACTTCTTGGGAAATTTCTCCTCATATCTTTTTTAGCAAGCTATCCAAAGCTTCAATTGTTTTGCGAGATGTAACAAAGGCCTCAGATTTCAAAATTTACCAATCCAAAATTCCATTGGGTTGAGATCAGTTGATGACGGCGGCCGCATTTCTTCGCGCCAAAAACTTGGAAAATTATCTTTACATTCCTTTTTTGTTTTATTATACGTGTGACGGTATGCCGTCTCGTTGGAAGCTGAAGAATTTGTTTTTGAAGCGTTTGTTGGGCTTCCCTACGTGCTGGAATCAATATTTGTTTGATATATGAATTTGTCTTAACTTTTGCTCCAGGTTCCTCAAAAATGAGGGAAGATTTTCCCGTTTTGAAAATGACAACCCATACTATGACAGAAGCAGGTTTCAGTCATCAAACAACTGTTTTGAGAGTATCTGGAATGTCTGCAGAAGATTTTGCAAAGACTGTGTCATTTCGGTGCTTGAACTTTCCTTTATGACTGAAGATTTTATCATCTGAAAATATGATGTCATCTACAGACGTGACCTGCTTCAGCCTGTTCAAAAAAACTTTTAACATTGCCAACCGTTTTTCTTTTTAGACGTCTTTCACTTGCTAGCGCATTTACATCTTCAGTGGTGACAACTTTAAGTCTTCTTTCACAAGGTTCCCATCGTTTTCTCTCAAGCATTTCTCTTACCATTGTCTTGATTGACCTCTTTGGGTTTCACCTGACCGCTACTCTGACAGCTTTTATATTCTTTGGGGTGCAAAAAGTTCGAGGACGACCACTCCGAGGACAATTTTCAGTGGTTCACAGTTTTTTTAATCTAGCCAGAGTGTGATAGACGATTAATTTTTTTTTTTGTGCAACTTGATTTTCTTTGGTTTTGTCCTGGCAGCGCGATGGAAGTCAATAATAGCTGCATGGTTGTCACTCGTTTATGGGCAACAGTGATGAGTAGTAGTTTTAATCTTTAAGAAATCTGAAAGATATGATATAGATTAACAATTTTGCAAGTTATATATTTTAACATTTTAATCATTTTATGGTGAAAATAAGTCCAAGGACTTGGTCCTTATCCTGTAATTGAAGTATCCAAACTTCGAAGCAAAATTGTTAAGGTTAATAAAATAATAATTCAAATCAAAATAAGTTAATGTGAAGGTACCACCAGCACCACCAGCTTGGTCGACTGGTGAGCGAATCTGCTTGCGAGCGGAAAAACCCGGGTTCGAATCCCGCTACCGACATGGTTGACGCGGCTAGAAATACGGCATGGGACTTGGGTAAACAACCGAATAATTATCGAAGTAATTATCCGACCCAAGAATGGGCCAGAAGGTTCGTTCCTATAGCCTCATTCTATTCTATTCTATTCTAAGGTTATGAATAATAATGTCTAACATTTCGTTTGACATTGTGAAATACATACTCTAATCTCACCTGACATGCTGTTTAGACTGGGGCTATCAGGTATGTATATCTGTCAATTTTAACTGTAAAATATAATCTGAAAAATGACTCTTTATATCGTCGTTTTCCTCTGTTGGGAACGACGGTAGAAATAAGACAGTAAAGACCGGTCAATATCGTCGACGAACATTTTATCGTCTGGAATTACCTGTGATTACCGGTAATAAGTGTCATTATATATACCATCGGAAATTCCTACTATAAACGACGTAAATCGATCATTATTACCGTTAAAACGACGAAAAAATTTGGATTGGGTAGTAGTATATGGTAATAGTAGTAGTATTTACGATTTGGATTTTGAAGATATTCTGACTCCAAAAATATAACTTTTCACTCAAGCACAACTGAATTACTACGTTAGAGATAAAGCTTTGTCAAAAGAGGAATGAAATTCTGACCACATGTCCCAGTGAACACCGCGTTCTTGATTCTGACGCTAAAATAACATTTTATCGTATCAGAGTAGAGGAACTTACGTATTCGGTGTTTCAGTGTAAATGACTTTGTATTTTGCAATAACATCCAATTCCTTCTTTCAGTAATGAGGTAGTTTAAGTATAATCCAGATGAATGGTGTTTATTCATTGATAATCCTATACGAAGTTCAAAGTGGGTATTGCTGCACGATTGAGGCATGTTTGTTCATGTTCCAATTGGTCATTCAGTGTTACTGAAAGAACATTATACAATGTAACGATGGTCCTACAAAAACTACGTAATGGTTAACGTGTATGGGTTATTCGTGTGGATATAAATACGTTTAATTTTTGTAGAACAGTGAAGTGATTATGCCAAGTACCCCTGGTCAATTTATCTATAGGGCAGCAGAGCCAATGATCAGCACTGGGAAAAGAAGATGTGGTCTATTCTTGCACAACTTATTATGGGCGAGAAAAATGTCAGAAATGAACCGCTTGTTGTACGTGAACGAATCATCCTGCCCCATTATATATGAAGTTGGACCTAATTAATCAATTTATGAAAGTGTTAAATAGATGTGATACCAATTTTAGTTACATCTGCTTGAAAAGCCCGGGCCTGAATAGTGCAAAACTGACGGCAGGAATTTTTAATGCGTCACGGATTAGAAAGCTGATGAGGATCTAAATTTTGTCAACCAAATGACTGAGACACACATGTTCTTTTGTAATACATATGAAAAAATTCCTGGGAAAAGAGAAAGCAAGTTACAACCAAGAAATAGTCGGAGTGATGCTGAAAATTTCAATCAATGAAATTGAAAATGAACATCGAGGTTCACTACCTCTTAAGCTATTTAAACAGAATCTCTGAAAACCTTGGTGATGTTAGCTAAAAACAGAAAGAACGTTTCTACGAAAACAAAGACTATGCAGGAGCGATACCACGGCTAATGGAGCACCTAGATGATGACCGATTACTGTTGGAGCCTTATGCTTGATTGCATTTGAACAATACCTAAAAAGATGTCACATAAGAGAAACTTCTTTCAGATTAAATATGTAAAGTGCAGTGGGAGATTACGCGTAGGAAATAATATGTGGCCTAAAATAAATGATATACTTTGTTTGTATACTTTGATGTGAAATTTCATTGGATATTTTATTTTAACCTTATGAACTTTCATTAAAATCGTTAAATGTGGGTACTGTTGTAAAATTTTGTGGATCCTCTGCGTTTGGTTTTAAAATAGCAGCATGTTTTCGGTAAAAATAAATTTTAAGTGTTAATATGCGTCTGAAAACTTACAAATAAGTTGTATATGGATTCGACCTGGCCTAAATAATATCATCAATGTGGTTTTGATGATATATGCATGTACCAGTAACGCAACATTGCTAATAACTCCATTTTGTACGATTTCGTCCGTGTAAAAAACGCATATCAGTAATATCTCAATAACTAGAGCCGACTGGATAAAACTAATGCGATTTGAAACCACGAGCCCCTAGAATTTTTCTCAAAAATAATTGGTAATTTTTGTGGGTCAGCGTTGTTAGTGCGAATGAGATTGTAAGACCTTTGGAGTGCTACCTGCACCGTTTTGGTTCCGTTAAGGCAACTGTTTAGAGATCTTTCCTTACGTCTACTCGAGGTAGACGCCCTGTGAGTCGGTTAGGGCTTGTGATCTCCTGTTATAGCCTGCTACGGTAGCGGTCTTACATAAGCTTCTACTCATGTGTACAAGGTTGAAACACCGAGTAGAAGTTGGAACTCATTTATTGATAAACGTTACATAGGTATGACTTACAATTACTGAACACTATGGATGACTAGATGTAGTCTAGCGGTAACTAAATTAGAAATAGCGCTGACATGGCATTTTGATTTCAAATAAAATTTGAGGACTGGAGGGTAATATTTCTCCCATTATTAATTTTTTGTTTTTTAGAGGGTACAATTGATACCTCTCCAGCCACGTTCCTCGGGGCATAAAGTAGGCTGCTGAGCTGCGTCAAAGTTGTACTGATGGGACTGCCTTGGTCGGTACAGGTTTGGTATTTACGGTCGTTAGGACCGTCCATGGTAGCCAACACGGAGCCCTACGGTGGCTGCGCTTTGGGAGCCAAAAGTTATCTAGAGTTCATGAATTTTACGTTAAATTTTACAGCGTTCTTCATATTTTTTCCTCTTGTTATTATAAAAATTGCATTTCTATAAACGTACATTAGCATGTAGAATTAATACACTGAAATAAGTTTTTGTATGTTTTGTAGATACCATACCTACTTTATTGAGCTATATTATGACGATGATGGTTTATTATAATGGTTGTCTGTTTTCAGGCAAATCATTAAGTGTACGTTGTTGATAGTTTGTTGCCAGTCCTAACGTTTCTCTCCTTCCAACTAAGTGGCTGATTAAGATACTATAATTTTTCTTCATAGGCTTCATTAGCGGATGATCTAATCAATGCATTGGTCTCCTGTCTCTTTTCCCCCACACATAGCACTTTCAAATGACCTATAGTGTCAGATAGAATGAAATAGAATCGAATATTGCAACAGGAACGAGCTGTTTGGTCCACACAACTAATAATTAAGGGGAAATATTGGACCATAAGGGAATGGAATCCATCAAACGCGACTGTTGCCCACACCATCACTCCAGTTGGTTTCATACGGTAAAAAGGGATATTTTTACCTCTAGGCCAAACACTTACATCTCGTGCATACCGTCTATTAATCTGTTTGTCGTGCCAGATGAAGACATGATCAACGTCACGTGTATTAAGCCTTGGTACATTAAGCCTTTCTGCGTGTATTAAGCCTTCAATAATTTTGAAATACCCTGTGCATAATCTTATAATCTCAAAATTTTGCTCTTTTTCTTATAGTCTTTCGTGAATTTCGCTTCACTCTTTTCATAAGCGAACGCATGATTTCTTTGGAACTAATGGAACACTTTCGAACAGGAATAGGCTTGCTAGATCTTTCAGTCGCTGTATGTCGTTTCCATATATCAGGAAATACAATTTCACGACAGACATTCAGATACTTTGTTGAGGTTGTTTATTTGAGTAATATTCAAAGCAGCAAGCTTGTACTATTTATCATGGATGTCATTTTGCTTGATATGCTCCCTACAAACAACTAATCAAAAACTGTACTTGCATACCAGAGTTGGCGAGCGATGTGTCTCAATTTAGCCATTTTTGTGGCATGAGGTAACCTGTAAATATTGATGAGGTAACCTGTAAATACGTCTTTTTCTGAATTTTGTAGGATGCACAATCATTGCCAAAACTGAAGTATTGTGTTTTTTTAAAGAAGAAGAATGGTGGGTAAATAGAAGGTTAGGTTAGGTTAGGTTAGGTTAGATTAGGTTAGTTAATGAGTTCTCTTGTTAAGTGTAGTTACCAATTGATGGATGTATGGGAAAGTGGTGATGAAGAATAGGAAACACATATGCACAAAAATAAACATTCAGATTATGATAGAAAGTTCTTTGAGTCAAAGGGTCTTGGTTCCTTGTGGAAAGAATATTTGTTGGATAGGTTATGCAAGCATCGATCGTTTACACTATCTTGAAGCATAAAACTGAGAATTACATAGAACAAGAGATTGAAAGGTTTAAAAATGAGTGGTGTAAAAGGCGTGATATAAGTTTTCTTGGCGATTAAGTGAAATAGAAGGTTCACCGCTGAACAGATGAGCTGAGCGAGAAGTTGGATTCCGTGCAAAGTAGGTAAACCCTTTAGCTGCCGAACATTTTTCTTGTGCAGAAACAGATTTTCTTGTAGCAGAACTTTGTGCAAAAAAATTATCGAAAATGTGGGTAAAAATTCCAAAATACATGGGTGTCGATACCGTCGTGCGGTCGACGTGCAGGGTTCGAGAAAAGGACTGTCTTCTGTGCAGCTACCTTTTCGGGGGGCACTTGCTTTTCTGCCCTTCCTGAGGTTCGTGTGTCGGTACCGCCTACGCCGTATTTAGTCCGTTAGAGCAACAGAAAGATTTCTGTTATGTGCTCAACTACGGCGGTACCGTTAGGAAGGCGTATGACTGTCTGCGCCGTAATTAGTCCGTTAGAGCAACAGAAGGATTTCTGTTATGTGCTCAACTACGACAGTCGACTTCCTTTGCGACAAAACTATATGTAATAGTTTGTCCTCCCAAGGTGGTTCCTTAAACCCCTTTAAAGGCGAGATGTCTCTGAGGACTAAAGCCTATTTATAAAGGAGAAAGGAAACACTTTCGACCTTGGGATGTGAGGTGTTTATTGATCGCTCTGCTTACAATGCCTCTTCAACATACGGTTACAGATCAGCTAAGACAGTGAATTATTTCCTTTTGCAAAAATAACGCATGCAAACATAAAATACTGCATAACACGGTAAATACAAGTAAAATTACATGTAAAATATTTGTGCTCCTCTGCTAGGTAATCAAATTAATGCTGGAATATTGATATACAATACAAATGAAATTTAAGGGCTAACTCAAGTAAAATGCACGGGCCAACCATCAGCGTAGGCTCAGTGCGGTAGAGGCCTACCACGAGCTGAATACATGGAAGAAAATAAAGACTTGGGGGTAACTATTCAAGAATGGGGCTCGACAACACATGCGCACTGAAACACTGAAGTACTGTGTTTTTTTAAAGAAGAAGAATGGTGGGTAAATAGAAGGTTAGGTTAGGTTAGGTTAGGTTAGGTTAGATTAGGTTAGTTAATGAGTTCTCTTGTTAAGTGTAGTTACCAATTGATGGATGTATGGGAAAGTGGTGATGAAGAATAGGAAACACATATGCACAAAAATAAACATTCAGATTATGATAGAAAGTTCTTTGAGTCAAAGGGTCTTGGTTCCTTGTGGAAAGAATATTTGTTGGATAGGTTATGCAAGCATCAATCGTTTACACTATCTTGAAGCATAAAACTGAGAATTACATAGAACAAGAGATTGAAAGGTTTAAAAATGAGTGGTGTAAAAGGCGTGATATAAGTTTTCTTGGCGATTGAGTGAAATAGAAGGTTCACCGCTGAACAGATGAGCTGAGCGAGAAGTTGGATTCCGTGCAAAGTAGGTAAACCCTTTAGCTGCCGAACATTTTTCTTGTGCAGAAACAGATTTTCTTGTAGCAGAACTTTGTGCAAAAAAATTATCGAAAATGTGGGTAAAAATTCCAAAATACATGGGTAAGATATTAGGCCTAAAATAGTGTGCGATTAAATGTTTCATTGATATTTTGGAGTATGATATGTTCCGAATTTCAATCTGGCAAATTATCACAACGGTATATAAAGGATTTGTCTTCTAGTAAAATGAGCATGTAGCGTTTTATTCAGGAAATACTTATGTCTTATGAGTAAATGAGTTGTAGCAACTCATTTTGTAATCATTGAGTTAAAACATTTATTTCCACAATGTAGCTATAAAGGCATCGATCGATTTTTTTTCCAATTGCTTTTGAAAATGTTTGTATGCAACTTAAAAATTTGACTGTAAATCACTTTACTGCTGTATCAAATCTTCCATAAAACTGGGCTTACATCCTGTGAATAAGAAATGTTTGATTGAATTTCGTCATTTAGATGTTTTGGAAAATGAATAATTAGTCTCGTATACGAAAAATTTTGAGATAAAGTATAGACTGCAGTCCTAGTGGTACCTCGAAATTTAGTCGAAACTGTATACTGAACATAAAACCGTTTGTCTTCCATAAATAATGTAAGATGATCTATCAGCCGAGAGCAAATACATATCACTTTAGAAAAGTTTTATGATTCATAATGAGGAGGAACATCGTATACTTGTTTCTCTATGATAATTATGAAAACCAACCTGAAGTACTTGTAGTGAATCGCATGGCTCCACTACAAGCAAGCCTCACGACGAGGCAAGCTGTTGGAACAGAATAAGTCAATCCCGAGCAAGGCTAGCTGTCATAAGCCAACGAGCGGTCACGCTCAGGCTGCAGTGCCCAGCCAACCACCCTATATAATGAGGCGACAACGCTCAGCGTGACAGCGTCACACACTCTCCACCAAGCGCTTCCAAAATCAAGATCTCCACCAAGAACTCTCGCCAATTGAATACCTCAACTCACAGCCAACAGCAGAGCGTAGGAAGCAGAAATCAGCCATCCTGTCTCCGGATAGGATGGGGCTCAAACAACTCATGCACTAACAAGAAGTGTACGTTACCAACTCGCCACGCGCTCCAACTCTATACATCCCAGCGTACTACCGGCAAGATGTCAGTACGCCAACACTACGACGTCAAGACGTGCGTAAAGAAGAATCAACTTATATCACATTCAAATGTTAAATACAAAATATTAAACTCATCCTGCCTTTAATTGCCTTTTCTCCTATTCGGTTCCTCGACGGTCCCTTACTCCCTTAGGCGCTCACTCCGAGTAAGACACAAGATAAAGATATTCAATGGCTGTTCGGAGATAAGAGATGTCTGAGGGTTGGGACTGGAGAGTGATAATAACAAGATCACTACCTACTTTTTGACCAAAAAACTCACAAGATTACGGGATTAATAGCTGATATTAAAGTTATTGTGATTATTAAAATATCTTCTTGAATAAATAGTGCTGTCAAACTTATATTTATAAAAAACTATTACGGGTTTTCCAAAGAGACTAGCTGACATTTTCCAGTACAACGTATTAATCAATGCTTTCTGTTTTAAAGCGTTGTACGACAACAGTATGGCATCATATTTAGCGTGAGGAATTTTATCGTGTATGGGCGCAATTATTTTCTGTTATTGATATTTTAGTTAATTGGCGATTTAAACACTACTTTCCTTTAACAGAACGCAATGATGCTCGCAAGATATCACTCCATTTTATATTTAGCCAATACACCAGAACAAAATAATCTAAGGTAGGTTGTAGAGTTTTCATCGCTCATAAAATTCCCTCACTCAAGTTTCCATGCACCTGTGAATATTTATACAAAGCAACGTAGTGATGTTTTCTCAAATCGTGCCAAAAAAAATACATTTATCTTCTCTGAAGATAAATGAAATCGTTTACATGAATATCTTTCACTATCTAAGCTCATGTGTATATTTACTATTCATTACAGTGAAATATGTGGGTTTGATAGCATGGGCCTTGGTTTTTTAAATTAAAACCATGAAAAATAAGATGTAACTGTAAGGAAAATCATCTGAAATTATATAAATACAATGACATCGAATGAGGATATATTCCTTTCAAGTGAAGTTAAATACAGCCCAAAAAGGAATAGAAATGGCCGTCAACACTTAACATTTTAAACACTGAATTAAAAAGTAGATCAGTTACTGTATTCATTCGTTGGTGACAAAAACTATTAGTTTTTCATATGCATTAAAAAGGAGCATGAATGAAAAATTTAGGCGGTCAATTTCGACAGAACGCCGGTCATTTTTCATTGTTTTCCTCATTTACTAAAACAGAGTTTGTATGACACAATCAGTAAAAGTTTGAAATACGGACTCAAATCAGATCCGAATTCAGTTTTTCAGCTGTCTTTTACAAATAGGTATTTTCATTTTGTTGGTTACCCAAGTATTTTTGGCAGAAGGTATGGCCAAATTTTAAGACTACCACCAACGTCGGTACGCTCCTTGCCGAGTCGAGCTTCATGAGGTAAGGAATGGTGGCCATAAAATCTACTTGTCTCATCGATGGGTGCTTGCTCGTAAAACTAACGTTAAATTTTATGAGAAACTTCGAAAACCTTTGAGGTGGGAGGTATTTTGTGAGGCTGCTTTAAGCTTTAATCAAACATAAACTTTGAACAGAAGGCAATCAAATAGTCTTGAAAAAATTTGATTTGTTGATGATTTTTGTTTTGTTTTTGAATAAAAGTTTAAACGAATGACACAATCCTGTGTTTGCACCTAATATACATATAAGACTCAGAGATAAAGTCGATATTATGAAATGCGGTAATGTACAACGTGAAATTAATTGAAAAATAAATCAAATTTGAGCAATGGTAAAATTAGGAATCGTTTCCGTAGTCTAGAAATTTCATGTTTTTTCCAGACAATGTGCCATCAACCACTTTACCACCATGGAAAAAAAACAATAGGTAATACAGGGTGGCCCATAAATTTTCATTCATAGGCGAATGTATAAAGTATATTTTTTTATTTTTCAGGCATAACTTCACCTGTGCTAATGCGTGTTCATCAACAGTGGAAAGACGTATCAATGAGTTTATTCAAAACAATGGCAGTCATATAGAACACATCATATTAATAAAAACTTGTATAATAAAGGATGTTTATTTTACTTGTGTATGGAAACTTATTGCCCACCCTGTAAAATGGAAACAAGTCTTGGGTTCTCCGTTCGAAAAGAGAAGAATGACATCATGAGACAAGAAGACATGGGTGGCTTACAAGAATGGACACCTGTTGTGCCTAATAGCTGATTTAATTGAACAAAATATTTGCTATCTTCACGCGTATAAACTCGTTTTTCAAGATATTTACAGCATTTTATGAGTGATTTTTAAAAAATATATAACCAAAATTGATGACTTCTACACTACATCGTGATCGCCAATGGTTCAAATAGGTTTATTGATGATTGTAAATATTTGTTAGCATTTTTACTCATGCTGCTTTTCTAAATAAATACATTTTCTGCGTACTCAACATGATTTATAGAATAAGGAGCTGAATCTAGCTCAGATACTTCTTCATTACATATGTATCTTAATGAATAATGTTAAAAACAGTTGTGGATACATTACATGTGTATCAATATGCAGATGTCTGCAGTTGCCGTAACTGCTCTCGATGCAAGCGCCTAGTTGGTTTCTCAGTGGCCAGTTTACCTCAAACGTATTCGTGTAGAAATGAACTGTCGCACCTATGGCGGTATGCATGTGAACACCAATAAAACGTGTCACTATGGCTCAAATAGAAAACTCCAAAGGTTTATAGCTTTTTGGGTAGTTAATTTTGTAACAAAAAATGACACCAACGAGAGTTTATTGACTAGAAGAGTATAATGAGTGTTTGTTTGAATAAATGGGTTGCAGAATGGTAATCAGTTCATCGTAGGGTAAAACAAATACAGTCACATCAACGGGTAATTTTTCGGGAATGCTTGTAGTGATTACTCCTGCAGAAAAACTTTGACACAGAAATGTTTCAAGTTTTATAATTACTGAGGAAAATGTTGCCAATAACTACGAAAGAAGTCACTATAAAACATCATTAGATCGTTCTGTAAATTCAAACAAGGCATAATCTGATACTAAAGAACTGATGTAAGCTTCTGGGAAAAAGTTTAAAATGAATGACACATTCATATATCTATCTTGGTAATAATATGCTCATCCATTTGAACGGTTTGGAGACTCTAGCCTATTGCTATATGTTTCCAATATGTTGTCAATTTTTTTTCATTTATTGAAACATGAACAGAAGAACAAAAATTACGGTGAACCATTTGCAGCGCTACGTACAAGAAAAAACGGAAATGGATCGAGTTTTATAACTACTGCCTTATTTTTTTTACGCAAAGAGTAAATCTTGAAAGCCAAAATTTAGTGAACCTAGAAAATATTTTCAAACTGTATGATTGATTTAAATTTTGAAGGCTGAAAATTATATAAGTTACATATACATATACAAAAAATAAAAATTTATCTTAAAACAATCAAATGCATCACTAATTTATCGGGAACACATTATGAGCTTGAATACTTTGAACAAAATCATACCTCATTCGCTCAAACACATTACAATTAACGACTGCTTTTGAGTCATCATACTGCTGATGAGGTTGTAATCAACCAAAACATACCTAGTTTACAGCCCCATGTTAATGTCTTGCATTTTCGGAGTTTATGCAAAAAAAGGGCATAGGCGTCCACCTAGAACTTTATCATTTTGTTTACTAAAAACTGAACATATAACACTAAATAAATATTTATTCCATTTTCCACCTCCAAGGTTATTTTCAAAATATGGATAAATTAAGTACACAAGGAGTATCCTAAGAATTACGAAAAGAAAAATTCCAGTAAATCAAAGAATGATAAAGAAAGTCTAAACTAATTGCAAGAAGTAGAAGATTGAGCATAATTTAAAGCAGGCTTGCCTCTAAAAAAAAATAAATTCTAAAACGCATAAATCTAAAAAGTCTAGAAGCAGTAGCAATGGTTTTATAATATTTTAATTCAATAGGAAGATCTCACTTCTGTGGGTGAATGCTTACAGCAGAAAGATGTGTTAGCAAAGGGGCGATTTGAACAGAAACTCTTTCCAACATGCTATGACATAGGAACAGCGATTCCACCCACTCATTCAGACTCAAAATATGCACAAACTATGTTTGGAAATGATAAATGAGGATGTCATGAGATTTATGATATATGCATGGGTTTTCATATTTCGGGGCGATGTGTAAAATGTATGTATCGACATGTATGTATCGATATATGTATCGACATATGTATCGACAAAGTGTATGTATCGACAGCTACGTTAGAGGTGTGGGACTACAAGACGCAGTCGGTACAGCTGCGTAAGCAAACATTTAACGGTCAGCAAGGCTTGAGAAATATGCTGAGCTCCACAAAACTTTGACTCATAGGCACAACAGAGCGGTTGAGTTATGGAGATTGAGACGCTACGACAGAAATTAGATATGAATAACAAAAAAAGGGTAAACTTGTATAAGAAGGCTATGAAGCAAGAGAAAAGGGGACTTGAAAACTAGATCTCGTCGACAATGTAGACTGTTGTGATGGAGAGCAACATTTAGGTCTAGGGCATAGGGGAAATAAGGGGGCACCGTGATAAGAGTGAAAATTAGGGGCATCTTCAATGTGTTTTATCGAGACTGTTAAACATTGTAGCTATCATCAACAGTGAATTTCCTGTGTAAGAGAAAGTTTAATATCATTATTTTTTATATGATTGAGGTTAGCGACAAGATAAATTTCGTAAATTGATTTGAACGCCTTTTAATTCATTTGCTCCGTATGCACATTTAATTATTCAATTATTAGGTATGCAATTCATCCATTAATAATGCACTGTTTAATAGGATATCATGTTGTTTATTGTATGCCAAAATGTGGTAGATGACTCACATATCCCATCTCGTGAATTTACAATAACATGTTTTAAATTTTTTGTGTGTATCATTTCCCTCATCTTGCCATTAAAAGGAAGTACTGGAATACCTTTTGACATATAATGTATTCAGAGGATTAGAGTCCCTCTAGTGCGATTACATATGTATGTTTGTTGCATTTAATTAAATTCTGTTAATTACAAGTATTAATTGAAATATGATGATAGGACAGCATGCAGAAAAACCATGCATTGAACCCAAGATTACTTAAATCATGAGATAGAAAAGAACTCATCAACAATGAATCATCATGCAGTTAAAAGTAGGCAGAGAAACTGTACCTGTTTTATATGCATTAAATCAATCACTAATAAATAAAATAAACATGTCAATATTCACCCGAACCATTTAAAACGTATCGCCTCACCATAACAACTCTAAAGCCCTACGGCAGGAAAAGGTTTCCCTATATGTACTTTTTTGATGGCAAATGAGAGGAAAATTGTAGCTCCTATGTTTCTTGGAAGTTTTTTTCTTCCAAGGAGCAGCATTTTTGTTCGTTTCTAGGCAGTGTTTTTTCACTTCCAGGAAACTGTGGAACAATTTTGTGCATGCATTTGAATTTACGTTCATTTTTTTGACAAATTTAGGGTATCACATAATTATATTTTCTAATTTCGTGTTGAAGTTATCTGTGTGTTATGTAAGTCAAGACTCCATCGGAATTAAATTTTGCGTATGGAGTGCAATTCTCAGCATTTCGAAAATTTAAGTGTGGGTTCATCATTAAATTCATGTGAAAGGGTAAAAGCCCCCATAATGTTAAATACCTTGGAGTTATGGGAGAACAAATTTCAACATATTCTACAAATTTTATTGCTGTTTCTTCTGATAAATGCGAGAGGAGTTAATCGCGGTTAAAAGATTTATTTTGCTTCATGGTTAAGTGAGAGGGGAAGTAATATTCAATTTTATCATAATTACTACTAATAGAGAAAGGGACGATATTGCACTAGGCCGTGAGGAGATATCTTTGCTTTAGAATAATTATTTTGTGAGGGCCAAGCAAAATGTGGTAAGAAATTTTCTCAGTTGTGCATTCTTCCAAATAATTTGCACAAATTGAAGGTGATTGAGATTCCGAAATAATTGAATGTGTTAATCACATGGAGTAAAGTATTTTGAGTCCTTTAATTTACTAAGGTTACGAGGATTTCACTCAATAGCAACGCATTTGAGACAACATCATAAGGATTTTGAATTTAACAGTGATAGAATTCCGTGTTCATGTGAACACGAGTAGCGAAATGATTAATGCTTCGGCAATGATTTCGAAACAGAGTTCGATGTAATTACTACAGAATGATAAGTATTAGTGAATGTGGATGCACGGAAACTAGAAATTTTCTACATGTGATAAAACGTGAATATATTCAATGAGTCAACTACATGATGCAGGTAAATCAGAATGTCAACCCAGGACTTAATTGAGTGTGTAGGGAGAGCTACGATCGAGAGGCACAGCGAAGTCACTGCCAACAGGTGTTTGTTTACGTGCCATACTTAATTATTTGGTACTTGCAGACGGGTAAATTCTTGATATGTATGTATTTGGTTTGTTAGAAGTTAATAGGGAAATGAGTGATATTATTTTCAAATATTGTATTTGTTCATTTACCCATTTTCTAGCTTAATAATGTCGTAATTTTTGTGATTAATTATTCAACACCGTCGTAATGCAGAGAAGTAATTCATCAATTCAAGACAGGCAAAATTAAACATATAGTAGACATGTATAAGGGCAGTGTGGTAGGCCGTGATAATACTCGGCAGTGCTGCGTGTGTAACGGATAACCCCCAAACCATACTGACCCACCTGCAGAGGTAAATATTGGACAACCGTCCGGGTGACGAAACCTCTACAGCTAAAAACTGTTACTTAATATGTAAAATATGTAACGATTACCGTTGCTCACTTAAATATGTAAATGAAGTGTCAGAAATCATTATGTATAGCTTAAGAGTATTATATGTCCGAAGCAGAGATTTTCTCATTTTGAACTGACATCGAATAATAATTTCTTGTGTGTTTTTTAGAGTTACAGTCAAGATTTGACACAGTCTATGGCAAAAGTCCTCATCTGTATTGCTGTATTCTCAAAATGTACACTATGTATTTTGTTCTGTGTATTTCTTTTTCTGTCTTCTTGTGTGTCATACAGAGTTACAATCGAGATTTGACAGAGCCTATGGTACAAGTCTTCGTCCGTATTGCTGTATTCTCAATATTACACTGTGTATTTTCTTTTTTGTGTATTTCTTATGCCTAATGATCAAGTTAAGTCTTACTAAATGCAAAAGACGAAATTCGTAACCGTCATTGTGTACACCATGTATTTAATATTGTGGGCGATCATAATTACCCTTAGCTATGTGGAAGGATTCTTATGAATTAAATAGTCATAAAATATTTTATTGTTGCCTTAGGTCGAGAACTTACGAAGTCGAAAGACAAAAGCTTCTCGCCAGGCCAGGACATCAAGTATGTAACTGTAACTCTAGAACCGTGAAACGAAATTGGTCATTTGGAATATTCACGTGCACTTTTCTTGCTGACTGTTCGTATAACATTCGAGGTTACTCAATTAATCAATTCCGCATGATCAAGAGCTTGGCTCTGATCATAAGGCGATGAATATTTATCATTGCCAATTGAAAGCAAAGTATCAATAAAAGATAGAGGAGATCCAAGCAATGTTAAAAGAAAATATTATAATATTTGTCCATTGTCAATTGAACGCTTCAGTCGTCAATAAAAGAGGAATGATTCCCAAAAATGTTGAAATAAATTGAAAAGAAAGACAAGATCCCAATAATATTAAAAGAAAACATTATGAAACCCAACAATGTTGGAAAATAACTATGTATACTACAAATTTTGAAGATTAAATAGCACTGCTGTGTGCTAACGACATAGAGAGCAAATATTATAATTATGTGTGAAAACAATGTAAAAAAAAAGTTTTTAAAATGAAATTTTCTGTGCACTAATAATGACTATGTGCTGCACCGAGACTACAATAACAATGTTCCAAGTGATTTACAATGTGCTTCAAAATCGAGAGGATGGAAGTCAAATGCGTAGTTACAATTGAAGGGTGGAAAGCATTAGTAGACTACCCGACACATTTGCCAAAAACCAGGGATCGTCGAGCAAGAGTAGACTACTGTCCTCTAGGTTAGTCTTCTCGTGTGATCATGTCGCGTTGGCGTCGAGGTGAAGTAGACTACTTGCAGTAGTCCAGTACACCAGATCCAAGGCTCTAGCAATGCTGCCCAGGTGATGTGGACTACTCTCAGTTTACCAAGTCTGTATACGAGAACTATTGTGATTGGTTGGAGTTTTCGTTGTGACTTGTGATTGGTTGGTGTTTTCGTCGAAGAAAATTGTGCACCATTCTTTTTTTTGTGGGTAACAAATGAAAATTTCTGACTATTAATATCGAGCTAAAAACATTTAAATTATTTATTGTTATTGTTTTTTTTTGTAAATAAAGTCATTGTAAACAATCTCGTGGAACATACATCTGACTAATCTTTAGGTTTGAAAATTAACTGAAAATAAAATATATATGATATTAAATCAGATATGAATTTATTTGTTACTGTTGAAATAAAATTTACAGTACAGGCCGGCCCCGCTTTTATCACACCCCACTTTTATAGAAGCTGTAATGATTGCGAGGCATGTCTCAAAGTTACTACAGTACGTAGACATAAAAAACGGAGACCATTTTTGTGTGTGTTTATTTCGTAGTATCTACAATAAACATCAATATTATTATTCAGATGAGGTTAATCGACCCAATTGGTTCAGGAATTAGTCTTTATAACACAAGAAATGTTAACAGTGGTTATATATAATACATACGCGATACATATATCTAATACTCGTTAAAAATTTTTTGTTTAAAATAATGCAAGTGAAACCATAAATAACATGAGCATTAGTTACGGAATTTTGTTTTATGGAACATACGTGAATAATTAACTTCGGTAATACAGTTGTTTTACGTTTAATTAATGTAGAAAAAGAGAAACCAAAATCCTGCTTAATTTCTTACCGTGTGAAGACTCTATACACACCATAACTATTCCAGGAAAAACTATGGGACAGGAGGAATGAATTTCAAGGTGTGGAACTCACCGATGATATTGACAGTGAAATCTTAATTTTCAATGAGAATTTCTTAGGAGCCTTAAACAAATGTGCACCATACACCACAAGGAAAGTTGAACTAAAGCATACCGCCTGTATAACGGATGAAATAAAACAATTGTGCGGAGTGAAAAAATATTACTTATACGAATTTAAATGCAACGAATCGAACAACGCTCTACGAGACCGTTGTGAAAACAATGCAATGGCTCTCCGCAAAAAAATTAATGAAACAAAACGAAAGCACTTCCAAAAGGAACTAAAAACAGCAAAGAAAAATTTAAAACGAACCTGGGAAATCATCAAAGAAATAGCACAGTAAAAAGACATAAAAGAAGAGAAGAAATTCGAAAATCCATTGGAAACAGCCACTAATTTCAATACTTTCTTCTCTGAAGTCGGAGCAAAAGTCTTCGACGAAGTATCCTACTCAATTACTAAATACAACTAACACACGGAAACTAAATCCAGTTAGCCTACAGGATACACGAAGAATCTTATACTCGTTGAAAAATACAGAGGCAGTTGGACATGACAACATCAGCCTTCAATACATCAGAGACAGTTTCAATTTTACAGCACCATTGCTTCATTTGATAATCAATACTTCTATTGCGACAAACAAATTCCCGGATCAGTGGAAACATTCCATAATCAAACCGCTGCATAAAGCAGGTGATATCAATACTGCATCAAATTACAGGCCAATTAGCCTTCTACCAGTCTTATCCAAAATACTAGAGAAAGTAATATCTAACCAACTCTTAACACATTTGAACAAATCTAACTTACTTCATCCAAACCAGTATGCTTACAGAAAACATACCAGCTCTCAAGATGCGCTGCTTAACATCACCGAGAAAATATACAGTGACATTGACACTAAAAACGTCACTCTCTTGCATTTGCTTGATCTCTCCAAAGCCTTCGACAGTGTTGAACATACACGGCTTCTGCAGAAAATCTCTAACTTAGGAATCGCCACACAGTGGTTTCAGAGCTATCTAGCAAACAGCTCTCACGCAGTCCGACTAGAAAACACAATTTCATCACCCATACAAAACAATTTCGGCGTTCCACAAGGTTCTATTCCCGGTCCACTTCTGTTCTCGATTTTCATCAATGATTTTCCATCCTTACCGTCAAACAAGAGAATGTCTATGTACGCAGATGACGTACAAATTGCATGACAAGCGCACCGGCCAAACTATCTCAGACAAAATCAAATGCTGAAATAATTTTAAACACGTAAAATCATGGTACGATCAAAATGGTCTCAAGCTTAACCCAAGCAAGACACAGTGCATCCTTTTCGGTTCCAAGAACACAATAAAAAAGCTCCCGAATTTAACTTTAACGTTAGGAAATGACATTATTGAACAAGTAGGAAAAGTAAAAAATTTGGGCGTCTGGTTTGATCAAAACATGTCTTTCACATCCCACGTGGAGAAAACATGCAGCAAAATTAACTGCGACTA